>JAURVB010014164.1:0-87121 GCA_033002965.1 Piper betle | reverse complement strand
GTGCACTAGTGTTCAAAACCGCCGAACAGCATTCTACCAACGTATGTTTCCATCTATCATTGCTTTTTTAAAAGGTTTTGATAAGGTACTAACCGTAAAGAAATAGTAACGAATAAGTCATTCATTTCTAAAAATAAACAAGAATATGTCAACAAGCAAGCGCCCTAAATAGCCATGGAAAACAGATTTTTGTACTCGTACCAAGATACCTTTGGAAAACATTCAAAGCCACCACCTGTAACATTGAGTAATGCTAATGAAGATATCCTATGCGGAACCATGGCTGCCAACTTGCAAGCTATCATAGCACCTACAAGAAATTACCTCATCAATAGTTAAGATAAACACCATCTGTTTCACTCTAATCCCTTTCCTAGTATGACCCATGACCCCTTTTTTATTCTAATATCATAACTTTATTAGAAGACAAACCAAGAACATGAACTCACCCATTGAATGCCCAAAGACATGAGCTTCACTCCATCCCAGATGATCCATCACAGCTAATGCATCGTTAGCCATAATGCTAGTGCTGCCATCGGCCAATACAAGGATCATTTAGTCTCATTTTCCCAATAATCCATAGAAACAACAATTGATTAGTACCATTCATTTTTCAATAGTTGAAGAAACCGGCAACCAAGTGAGATTTGAAAAAAAAAAACAGTTTCGAAGCGGAATTAGAAGATTTCAACGATATATCAACAAATTCAGCTAACGAGCTGCTTCAATTCTAAATCCTCTAAGTTACTGAAACCTTTTACCTGTGCTCCGATTTCTTCCACGTGGGGAACCGAGCTCCCCTCCCCGTGCCCCGAGTCAATCAAAGGCGCAGGCCTCAACCCCTTCCTCAACAATTGGCCATGCCGACGACCAGTCTCCCGGCCGTTGGGCTCGTCGGAGCCCGATCCGATCCCACTTGATCTGGGGACCCCAAGAATCGTGACGTCCCGGCCAGGCCGATAATGAGCAGCACTTCTTCGTCCTCCACGTCCGTACGTCAGGTAGAAGATGTTGACCCCGTCGCCGGCGGTGCCACCGTCTTCCGGCGTTGACCCACCCCGCAAAATGGCATCTTTCTACAAATCAATTGCTTGCAATAAAGCGGGATCTGGCGGAGGAGCAGTGGATGAAGATCGCTGGAGACGGAGAAGATGACAGATTCCCCCGCCGCCAGAACGGTCAGCGCGCAGCGCCGGCGAGCTGGTGGGTTGACCCAGTCAACGAGTGTAAAAAGGCAAAATGGACTTGATTGGCCGTTAGAAGTTAGAAGAAGAGAAAATGTAACAACAACAAGAAGATACATTTTTTTATAATTATAAGTAATCGAGAGAAATGAGCCAAAGTGGTGGGAAACTATCTAATACTATTATTATTATTATTATTATTATTATTATTATTATATTTACCCGATTCAACGATCAAGATATAATAAAATTAAAAAATAATAGAAAGTATTTCTCAATACGAATATGGTTCATTCGACTAACCTATTCTAACCTCAATTTCTAATCTCCTATTTCAGTCTATTTGTGTTGAAAATAAAAGAAATCAAATTATTGTATATTTTAGTCTATTTGTGTTAAAAAAATAAAAAATAAAAATTAAATTATTGTAATTATCTCATTATTCAACGTAATTTTACATTTAAAATTAAACATTAACTATAACACAAGTTGCACTATTTATTATCTACTCTTATGTGTGTGTGTATATATATATATATATATATATATATATATATATTATATATATATATATATGTGTATATATATATGGGCGATTCTGCGCCAGAGGCGGCATCGGCTCTCTGCGCCACAATGTTCTGGGCCGTCTGATTACAGGACGACCCAGATTTATTACATTTTTTTACAAAAAAATTAATTTAATCTGGACTGTCTGATTAGAAGGACGGTCCAGATCATAATGGAGGGCGGAGCAGAGCACTGCCGCCGTGGCGGGAGGTGGCCGACCCTGCCTTGATCCGACTTGCCCGGCCCGCCGGCCGGTGCTCGCCACGGCCACGGCCCCGCCCCGGCGTTCGCCACGGCCAGATCTGGCCGCTGCCAATGCCGGCAGGCTGCTGGCCGGTTGTGGGCGGTCAGCCGTGCCAGATCCGACCGCTGACAGGCTGGACCTGGCCGTCCCCGGCCGGGTTCAGCCTGTAGCGGCCGGATCTGGCCGGCGGCGGCCCCGACAAGAAAAACTGTGCCGCAGGCGGCATCCGCGGCGGGGAGTGAAGGAGGGAGTGGCGGCGGCTGCGACGGAGCGGCTGCGGCTGCGCGCGACGTCCGCTGCAGGGGAGCGAAGAGGAGGGAGGGCGGCAGCGTCCGCGCTGGGCAGTGGCCGTGAAAGGGCGGCTGCGGCTGTCGGCAGCGTCAGCGGCGGGAGCAGGAGGAAGCAAGGAGGGAGGGTGGCGGTGTCAACGGCGGGAGTGGTGGCCGCGATAGGGCGGCGGCGGCGCGTATTAAAATTTTTTGGTCAAAAATATGGGCCGTCCTTATAATCGGACGGCCCAGAGAAGACTTGGGGCAGAGAATTTTTTCGCATGTAGCTCTTCACTTTTCTCATATATATATATATATATATATATATATATATATATATGAGGATTTGCTATGCTGCGGCACAGCCAAGATGGCTGTGCTGCAGTGTTTCAGCCATTGGATCAAATCCAACGGCTGAAACATGCCCCCATAAAAAAGAATCTGGGCGCCGCCGCCGGTCGACGCGTCGCCACCACCGCCTGGCCAACGTGGCGCCACCACCTGCCCCGCCGTCACCGCTCCCGCTGGGGGCGAGCGACGTAACTAGCCGGGCGACGGGGCGGCGGATCTCGCCCTTAGTCCCGCGTCTTCCCCGCCCAGCCGCCGCCCCGCCGCCGGGCAACACCCCGCCCGCCACTCGTCCCCCGCCTGCCACCCCGCCGCGCGGCGCCCCCCGACCTCGTCCCCTCCGTCCCCGTACCCCGCCGCCACCCTGCCCCGCCCCCCCGCCACCCCGCCGCGCCGCGCCCCGTCCCCTGTCGCCAGCGCCCCCACCCCCCTGTAACACCCCAAATCCGGTTCACACTCGTGAACCAAACCGGCATGTTACAGGCCCCGGTTAGGTCGGCTAACCCGAACCTAACTCGTGCGGATCCAATCTCGGCGTCTTAAGATGAAGATACAACTCGTCAATGCATGGATGAATACACAAACCTAACATGGTACTACATGAATGACATGCAAGTCAGAGTACACACCAAACAATCCCGATAAAAATTAATAAAAGTTTTAAAATATAACGGACAGAATTTCCCCTAAAAATGCAATTAGGGGCCACCCTGTCAAATATACATATAAAAATATATATAACCAAGTATCAAACAATTTCATTCACACAGAATCTAATCTACTATACACTCATTCTGAAGCTTGGGTTTCAACCCATCACACTTTTGCTGCGCTACTCTGATCATTTCATTTCATCTCATTGTCATGCCTCAAACATTTACTCATAGCATGTTTATAAAATAACATCATAAACAAAACATTAAACATTCAATCACCCAATGTGTGTGTGCAGAAGACCTTATTGCTCCTCCGTCCTGGCCGGCCCATCCATCTCGTGCTTATCACCTACATATATATAGGAAAAACGTCAGTAACAAGCGTTACTGGTCCGAAAAGAAAATAACTATAACAAACTGGCTATGAGAGCAAACTCTCATATGAACGAAATCATCATGTACTCCACATGAACACTCTGAAGGGCACTACTGAGGAGCCACTGGGCTGCAGACCCGGTAGCATCCCGAACTTACTGATCTGCTGCTGGTACTGTGCTACTCTCAGCACTTCTTTTTCAGTACTTCTCGTGAAACTTTATCCTAAGCCCTCTCCTTACCTCCATATTTCTCCTGGCCTTGAGCACGAAGGCCGAGTACTCTCAGGCAGTCGCCTTTAGTACCCTTTGAACCACAAGTCCGGACATGCGCTGTACTAAACAGTACCCGTAAACCTCCACGTTCTCCGGGTGTGAGGAACTCAAACGCGGAGTTGTCAGGATCCCTCGGGAATGGAACAGTCCGCTGGCACTAATCCAGAGCCCGCTTTGACTGTCACGGCATCCTCTGCATGGTACGTGCAGTCGATTTCTCCATCTCTCGTCTCACTGAAAACGCGAAAACATATATATATATATAGGCTTGGGTAGGGATTTATATAATAGGCCCGAAGGCAACTTGTGGTGGATCTTGTTTTCGAAATCATCCTCGAGGGATCTCATCCTCGAGGGGTTATTAATCCGGAAAATGTTCGGTTAAATGGCCCGAGTTAAGTGGGATCCGATAAAACGCCACTTAACCCGTCCTGCAGGCAATAAATTAAACATACAATAGAAAGAGTAAATCAGAGACGAGTCCTAAACGGACCTGGTAGAAGCTCCAACGTGTCATCGCGCCTAGGCGGCGAGCTCCTACTTCGTACCTACACATCAAAACTAAATACTAACGCCCGCTAACTAAATGATGCATCAAACACAATGAACATCAATCACAATTCAATCATCAACATCCAGCAACAGTTAAATAATCATAAATTTAAATAATTCTAACTCATCCTAGTCATACCAATTTTATTGCGTTTTTCAAAGTTACGTCCTGATCACTTATCATGCTGAGACTCCTACCTCATTAGATCGCTGAACCTTCATTCACACTTAATCTCATCATGTAACTTATCATTTCATCCCTAATTAGTCATTAATCACATCATGCGCATCTTTACTTTATTCATGGTCAAGACATCAATCATGATAATTAATCAACCCTAGCATGCTATGCTAACAATTATCATCAATTTTAAATAAATCAATCGGAGGTAATTATACCTCACATCGTCGGCAATCGGCGACGGCTAGGGTTCCGTCGCGCGTCTCGGAGCTCAAATTTGGCGCTCATCGGCGTCCGAAGCTCGATCGGGCTCCACTGGGTGAGCCCCGCGGAAGATCCGGTGAATTCCGGCGAATCCCAGAAATTCCAATTTTTCCGGCGGTTTTCCGGCGACTTCCGGTGGTTTTCCGGCGACAATCGCCGGCGGCGTCTACTGGTCGGAAAGGGGTCGTGTTGGGTACCCTCGGAACCGGCTCGGCGACCCCGACTCATCTATGACCTCAGCGTGGCCAATGGAGGTGGCGGCTCGCCGGAAAATGGCAAAACAGAGCCGGCGGCGATGGGACGCTAGATCCGGCCAACCACGGCGGCTATGGCCTCCGTTCCAGTCGGGGAAGGTCGCTGGAAGGCTGAGGGTGCTGAGGCGACCGACCGATCGCGGCGGCGCTGGTCGCCGGCGGCGGAATCGGCGACGGAAGTGCAACGCGGGCGCGGCGTCGCGGCGTGGCTTCCTCGCGTCGCGGCGGTCCGATGAGGGCCGGACCTAGTCGGGGCGGCAGGGCGACGTCGTCGCCGAGCTGGGCGGCGTCGGTCGACGGCCGGGCGGCGCCGACAGCGGCGGCGGTGGCGCGCGAACAGGGGCGGCGCGGCACGAGGGTTTGGGCGTGGGGAGAAAAGGTCGGGCGGAGAAGAAAGGTTGGGTGGCAAACTTGTAATTAAGACTTGACTCGTCTCCGGCTCGAGTCAAGTATAATAACTAAGTCATATTAAATCCTAAAAAAATTCATAAAAATCGGGAAAAATCCCGTAAAATCAAACAACACACAAAAAATCATAATGATATGCTCTAGAACTATCAACCCACCCGAAATGCCCGTAACGCATCCTAACGCAATAAACGGCCTAAAACTAATTCTACGATCCATTATATATAAAAATAATAAAAAAATCACTGGCATACTCTCATATATTCTGATAACTCATTCTGTTCTGCTGTGTTCATGACGTTATCATCATATACTTGGGTACGCATGACCCTCATAGCTCATACACGCGACCGGCGTCGGCTCGGTACACGTGTCCTGAAACTGACTCAACTCGAAAAATAACGGTCGACCCGACCGGTTCTAAATATAAAACCCTAACTCGAATCGTGGGTTTTACACCCCCCCCCCCTTTTTTCTTTTTTAGATCTTGGCCATTGGATGCTAATCCAACGGCCAAGATTATACTCCAACACAGCCAAGATGGTTGTGCTGGAGTACAACAATACTTTTGCCTGTATATATATATATATATATATATATATATATATTTATATTAATAAAAGGGGGAATGATAACTTGATTGAAATTAAAAGTAGGAAAATCAACGGGTCAAAATACAAGAAAATTTTTTAAAATATAATAAAAATATATTTTAAATAAAATTATGGGTTTAAATTTTATTAACTTCAATTTTAAAAAATTAAAAATAAAAATATTTTTTATAGTAACAAGTTATAGGTTCAAACCCGAATAACATTAATTTTTAACTTCTTATTAATAAAAGTCTATCTAATTGTTTTTAAAAAATATAATAAAAATAAATAATTAGAATTTATTTTTTTATTCAAATAAAATATATCATTAAGGTTAATTATAATTTATATCTAAAATATTAAATTATTATATTCTATCCTATTATTAAATGAAAGTTTATGTATAAATTAAAATTTATTTAATATATATTATGTTTAGTTATTAATAAAAGTGAAGCTCAATATTAATTTATAAAAAATTAATTCTAATGTAGACAAGATGGGTGCACATTCATAAAAAAAAGATTTACACAGACCTGTAAATCTTAATTATCATTTATAAAAGGTTAATTTTAATGTGGACACGAGACACATAAAATCTCTTAATAACAAAATTTACCCCATTTATATTTTTTTATAAAAAATTTTGTCGTGATTTGTGATAAAACTTTTGGGACGACCAATACCTAAGAAGTCTTACTTGTATATTACACATTACCTCCAAAATATTTTAAAAATAAATAACTTTTTAATAAAATATCAATAATATTTTTATAAATTATTAGAGTTTTTACCCGACATTTTTTGCGGGAAAATCAAACTAAATTATCAGAAAACGTGCAAAAAAATAAAAATGGTCTAAAATATCCTCGATCAATTTTTTAAAAAAATAAAAAATATTATGAAAGGGGATGGGAAGGGTTTGAAAAGAAAAAGAAAGGAACCAAAAAAACAAAAAAAAACGTCCATAAATAATTATTTCATTGACATGCATATTTTCTAATTAAAATTCCAATCAACCAAATTCTTGGTCGACGTTGCAACCAAATATTTTCCTCTGACCAGGCGTAAGTCATACCCAGCCTTTCTCCCATACAGACAAAGAAAATGGCAGCAAGGCGATGAAGAACTCGGCAACAAGCAAGTGGTCCACCCAAAGAGCAATCCAACAGCAGCCAGGCTCAACCCATGGCCAAAGATGTGCGCTCACCCAGAGGAGCTCTCAAGCTTCCTCCGTTCCCCCTTCCTTCTCCTTATAATAGAGAAGATGGGAGCCTTGCGATTGATGGTAGAAGTGGAGACCTCTGATTGCAACAGCTAGAAACGTAGCCGGTGAGCAAAGAGGTGAGATGTTTGAGTAAAAGAACAGATTTACAATGTGGTTCTTCTCCTTGCGAGCCTTCTGGCAGGGGTAGATCAATATAAAATTTTAATTTTATTATTTAATTATTTTTTATTATAAATATTAATATTTTTTACAAATAACTAATATTTTATTTATATAATTATTTTTATTTATTTTTTAAAGCTTTTTTTCGTATCCATGAGCAAAAAACTTAAAATTATTTTTTAATAAATAAATACTATATTACAATGAAAATTTTTAAAAATTAAAATTAATATGTTTCAAATTTAGTAAAAACTAAAAATACAGTCATTCAGTATCCGTGCCCACCCGTACCTTCTGGGCTGCTTTCTCTGCTTTTGTAGCCCGAGTTTGTGATAAGAGAAGGGCTTCCAACGGTTGTGCTTTTGCTTAATTCCGCTTGGAATTCAGAATGCCATTTAATTCTCTGGTAGAAGCATTGTCATATTTTGTATGGGCGTTTCTTAGTGGCGAGTAGCTGCGAAGGATGTGAAGAAACAGGTTTAGCTTCTGGAACCAAGCATGCAACCATTTCGATGAACTATGTGCACAAGTAAATATTTACATATTCCAATTGCAAGAAACTCACAATATTAAAACATGTAAATTCAATGAAGTAACTAGATATAGCATTCAGATGGAGATAGGAGCAAGTGCCTTTAATAGCAGCAACATACTTGTTAAGTTTCTCAGGATCTGTTTTCGGACACCAACACACGTTCTTAGTCCAAATTTCGCGAGAGAAATGGATGGACACCAACTCAATCCCAATTCCTTGTCCTGGATTTTGATATCACTTCCCTCCGTATACTCCGATCCCATTTTCCCTGTTAGACCCCTTTCCATGGCACTATTACATAATTCCACCATAGAATTATTCCCCCTTGAAAGAAGCATGATCCCTATCCTCTTTTTTGATGCTCTTAAGACCACATTCTGAAGCATTTAGGCGGAGCTGCATAGAACCCAACTGGCATTTTAACCTGAACTCGTGAGATTTTTAAAGTTAATTCTACATATAATTCCTATAAAGTAAGTTCTTGTTTATAGATAAGAATAACATATATATCCTTAATTTTAATTAAACTTAAGCTTACTAATTTGTGCGCATCTACGGGGGGTGGAGTTAGAAGAGTGAAGTTAGAGCTTCCATTTTGGAAATGGTGGAAATCAGCTGGTCGAATGTAAAGAGACATTGGCATAGATATTAAATTTATCTCATATCGATCATAAAGGGTGTTGGTAATTTATATATAAGTTAATAGGAAAACATTATTATTTTTTGGATTAAGAGAGGTTTATGATACCTATTGAAAATCTTTTTCCCAAAAGACCTATAAGTGGTAATAGAGTCCAAGTTGCCTATGCCGAATGTGGTTGTTACCTTTATAGGTTCCGCTTGATGATTTAAGGGAACTTTGATACGTGGATGTTGTATGATAAAAAGGAGATTATCAAATAATGATGATTTCATAATCGCCTGATGTGTGAAGGAAAGTTGTTAGGTTTATTATTAGAATAATTTTAATGATATGTAAGTATATACGGTCGAAATTAATAATATAATGATAAATTTAAATATTGTCCTTACAGAGAGATGGATTTTCTTAAATTAATTAAAAAAAATAAAATGAAGAACAAAACAAACACAATCTATGTAACTAGATCTAAATAATAACTTTAAATTAAAAGAGAGGTTAAAATGATTAAACTCGTTCTAGAGTCGAATTTCCTTTAACATGAATTTAATTTTTATTACATATTACTCTTATCTTTTATTCTCTCAAATTATCGATGTAGGATAATTATATGACATAGTGGTTCCCACTCCTTCATATTTCTATTACTTTGACTTAATTTTTACCTCTCGATAATAATTGATATAATGCATTAAAATTTACCTTACAATCGAATATAATGTTATGTATCTTCTGACCACAAGGACAAACAAGTCAAAATGTTCGTCGTATAATGAATTATCAATAACTAATCTCATTAATTTCTCCTGAAATCTAATTAAACCTCATGATCTAATAAATAGGCGATTAATCTATTCTTGGCATTGAGAACACAATAATTCAAATAATTTGATTGAATAAAAGAGTAAGAGGTTGAAATGAATTCAATTAAACTATATTAAGTTTCATTCTTCTCTAGAACGAAATAAAAAATTATTCCATAATAAAAATAAAAAATAATATAAAGAAGAAACTAGATTTCATTATGAACGGAAAAGAATTACAAAAAGTAGAATTATTTCTTCCACTGAACTTCTAAGCCAAGAGTTGAGATATCTCAAATAACAAATGACCACCGATTTATATAAAAAATAGAATACTGATGAGATACAAGAATTCGAGGAAGGATTCCATAACTCAATGTAGACTAATCGATTATAATGTTTGATGAAGTTTTTAACTCCCTGACAACGGCGCCAAAGTTATGTATAGTTATCTTCATCGAGCTTTGTCAACACTATAAATTTTGGCCATCACTAGGTGGGTCTAAAATTCTAACCAATAAATCTTAAACTTAATTTGTTTCATCTTTTTCTACATTAAAACTTCAAAATTAAGTATATCACATAAAATACTAATTAACTAGAATATAACAAAAAATATTACCTAATTAATAATAATTATATCTGAGAATTACAAAATCACATTTAAAAATATAAGTAAATATTTTATGTTTTAAACACTTAACATTTATCCTACATAGGTTATAAAGGGTGCTGGTGGCTTACATATACGCTAACGAGAAAACCTTATCCCCCTAGACTCTTGTAAGTTTGCCATTTTCTACCAAAATTTTATTCTGACACCACCCCATCATAGCATAACTCAAGGTGATAAGATTTTTAGATCCAGTAGCGCACCATATCCGTTATATTTATTTTAGCCGAAGCTGGAGAAAAGGGGCGTTGCCAAATTCAGATTTATCTACAGTTACCCAAAAGGTAACCAGGCAAAGATCCAGACAGACAAAGAAGACCAGTCGATACTAGGGCAAATACGTGCAGAAGATGATAAGTGCCAACAATTTTTTATGTACACCATAGTTTAGGGTGCAAATATTAGTTTCTGATAAAGATTTAGATAGGGCATTGAATATGTTACATATAAATATTTCATACCGCCATTACTACCTTCAGCGAAATGTCTAATGTTACTTTTCATATTCATACCGACCATTACTCCAATAAACGTTAATCATAATAACATCGAGAGAAGATAATGAACCAGTACCTGATTAGCGAAGATGACGTGCATGTTGAAAGGGAGATACTGGCAGGACTCCATTTCCCCCTTGTTATGAAGCTCCCAGCCTCTTGCAAACCACGGCAGACGAAGCGAAGAATACACACACACACACACAACAAGGGAGCTTTTTTCCTTTTCTGCTAAAGAGACCATATGAAGCAAAGTAACAAGTTTAGCATGTTTACGAGAGATGGTGGGACGGCCTATAAATTTATAAACCAGCTCTTCCTGTGCTAAAACTATGTGCCCTCATCCACGGCTTTCTTGTTCGTAGTTCGCGCTCGACTTCGACGTACCTTAAAAGTGATGAGACTTTGATGTTCTCATTTCCACCGCACTAATGACCGAAAAGCAAAGAAAGGAGACATTAATGGAGGGCGAGAAATGCCAGGAATTTCTAGTTCTACGTTGCCCACATATCTGCAAAGTCATCTTGGGTTGCAAAACTTGATTCTGCCGGCCGAACCTTGTTTTACACACGTTTAACTTTCATGCATGCCACTTTAGTTATCGACTCAGAGCATTAGTCTCTCTGCACACCCAACAAGGCGTAATGTTCGAAATCATTTCGGAAGTTAAATAGACTGCGATATGAGAGATATATTAGGCAATTTTTTAGAAAAGTTGTGATGCTTAACACTTAAATAAAAATGACTAATTTATAGCTTGTAAATGGCATGCAAATAAGTTAAAACTGATTTAAGGGTAGTTACAAACAGGTATAATCACACAATTAAGATAGACTAAAATAAGAGGAGGAGAACGTGATGGCCTTAACAAATGGCAACAAGGAAAACTAAAACAACACATAATAGTTCAAACAATTTAGGTAAATAAGAACAGCTTGATGGGCTCGACCGGCAAACAAACTTAGATTTAAGAAAAGAAATTCTTTCCCGTGAAGAATGTGAAATGGGAGGACAAGTCATTGAGAAACACCGATTTCACCACCAGATATCGTTTTGATGGCCCACCAAAACCGACGCCCAGCCAAATTCCGGCCAAGTATTGTAAACCATGCCGTGATACAACTATCCAACCAAATCGTTTTTTTAAAAGAAAAACAAAAACAAAACAGAACATTTCAACTAAATCTTGGGCGACTCAAACAGGTATACAAAAGTCAAAATTTGGAATCATGATATAATATTTTCCAAGTGCACGTTCATAACTAGAATAATTTGGTCGATTGGCCAAAAAAAAGGTCAATGGAACGGATAAAAAACAATAATTTTTATTCACATTGAATTAAAAAATATAATTTGGAATTAAGCTGATACAATTATATTATATTAAACAATACAGCCACTAAAGCAAAATTTTTTGAGTACCCTAACAGCTCTTTACAGCACTTCAATAATACCTTTGCTTTTATCTTCAAGAAATAAGTGATCCATTTGAACGGAATGGTTATCGTAACTTCCCAAAGACAAACTCCTAATCAAAAACAGCCTTCTGAAATTAACACTCTAAATGAACATCGGCAAGAAGCACCGCTGCATAGATTACAGTAGAATCATGGCTCCTGACCTAGTTAAAGGGGCCATTTCTGTAGTTTTCTCCGTCCGTGGATAATAGAATTTTCTCAGGTGAACCTATACACTAGCCACAATTTTCACACACAACTTTAACCGCTGCATCATAATAGTTTGTTGGTATCTACAAATTTTTTCTCCCCAACAAATGATGCTCAAGAAGCTCAATTTCATGTTATGTATCCACCAACTTCATCCAATAGATGGTGTCCGGACTTTGGGAGACCATTTCCAGCCGCCTTGATTGTTGGTCTTCATCAAAGCAGCAACATTCAGCTTAACCATGATATTTGACCCTGTAGCTGTTTGAGCATCAGGAAATCTTCTTTCCTTTCGTATTCATTTTAGCAATAGTAGGGAATTTAGGTTCTCTGCTGCATTCAAATTTTACAGCCAAAATCTCCTAGATGAACAAGTTTTACTGTGCCATCCCCTCCACATGTGATAAAACCACGAGAAATAACCTGAATATCAGTAACTGCAGCCTGCCAAAAGAATGTTGCAAAGAGTTAAATAATAAATTTGCCAGCTGGGAGCAGAACCACACCATAAACTCCAAGAAAACTTTGACATGTCTAGAAGTAAAAAAAAGAAAAGCTAAAACATAAATCTGAGATAAGAATCTCTAAGTAATATATACTTGTTCCTTGACAAAATAGTTCTTCTACTTAAAAATTACCCGCACAATTCCATCAAAGCCAATGGAGCTACGCTGTAGAAAAGTGTGTCTTTCATGTAATTTCTGCCACTGAAAAACTAGTTCTCTGTTTTGGGCATCCCAAAGTTTCACATCCCCATCTTTCCCCCTGTAAGGAAGAGGCTCGTGTTCGGTATAGTTGCTATCTTCATAATGCTTCCTACAACCATAACATAAAATATTCACTCCAAGAAAGTTGAATAAATTGTTAGAGATGGCAGAAGTTTGCTACCTTGATGAGCCTTAGGAATATACCATAACATTCCGTTTGGTTGCCTTTGTTCAACAGAATTGCTGTCATAGTGCAAAGCTGACTGTTTGTGTCGCTTACTTCTTCCAGTGGCAATGAAACGAAAGTCATGAAGACATACATCACCACCTCTTCCACCACTCACAATCATAGGCGATACAGAACCACTTCCAATATCATTATCAAAAACAGAAAGAGAGCGAGCTCCACCTTTACAAAAATAAAGAAAATGTCAGACCCAAGCACTGACATGCAGGGCGAACAAGAGGAGCTTTAAAGAAAGAAAGCATATTCATGTTAAAAGAACAGAGTTATGGCATAAATTCATGAGCAGAAAGGAGTCAAACAGTTACTGCAGAAATAACAATTCTACTTGCAATCTGGGTGATTTAATTCCAGAAAGATCTAATCCCGATGCATTCAGAATTCCATGCGCGTGATACAGAAAAAATAGTACTCATCCAAAGGAGACTATGTACAGTCCAAAAATTGTCAAACAATGACGGTGCAATAAATGGCAATGATGGCTGTGTACAGGGTGGATGCTCAGTTTTGTCCTTGTATACATGCTGCACAGAAAATGTGTAGAGCATAAATTTTATGCAGTATCTTATTACTTATACCATTCTAGTTACCACATGTCTTAATGGTCATAAATCTGTTTAATTCCAGCTACTGATGAAAATAATCACCTTCCACTATTTACTTAAGACAACAGAATTGCAAAAGTGCAGAACTTGAAACAAGACCCGCAAGCCAAACATAACATGCTAGAATCTCTCTATCACTACCAGCTTTAAACTATGAAGATATCCATTAGCCAAAGGGGTACACCTTCGTGACAGATAATAGAAGCTTGAGAGGAAGATGGTGGGGCCAAAGTATCCCATAGAACGATGTTAGCCCCATTCCCACTGGAACCAGCTGCAGCAATTATTGAGCCACTAGCTGCAGCATATGTCACATCCCTGAAGAGAGTATCATAGATGA
The DNA here is from genome assembly GCA_033002965.1 of Piper betle. NCBI lineage: Eukaryota > Viridiplantae > Streptophyta > Magnoliopsida > Piperales > Piperaceae > Piper > Piper betle. The sequence continues at coordinate 72,847 of JAURVB010014164.1, read as the reverse complement.
AAACTGTAAAAGGTGAAACAACACGAAAGTATGATTCAAATAAGCGAAGTACTTTCTTATTCTACTGACGAAGTTCTCATAGGGTTTCAAAAGAACAAGCACACCCTTAATTTATTTACATTAATAAAACTTAACACATTGTAAAAAAAATTGGGAAAAGACTTCTTCATCCACCTGCTCCCAAAGACTTGAGGTTGGGGAAAATTAGGAAAAGACATAACCAGAGAAATGTAGTTTGCAACATTTTTTGGCCAAATACATACAAAATAACAGTATTTATAGTCTACTTACGAAGTATGGTCACTGAAACAGAGAGATGACTCAGTTGGGTATACGTCACTCTTTCCTCCAACTTCAAGCTGCCAAGTACATACAGTGCCGTCTAGCGCCCCACTGGCAAATCTATGACCACACCGATCAAACTGAACAGATGACACTGATGAAATGGCATAAGGTGGAGGCACATTTGCTGCAGGAAGAACACCATAGGTTGCCGTTGCCTTCGCTTTACCAAACTATGGAATAAATAGGAAAACAATTTTAGGACACACGAAGCATTTTTTGGGTTTTATATATTTATTTAACTATGGAGTGGTAGAGTCAGCTATTTTAAATATACAATGTAGTAATCCTGAAAAAATTGTCATGTGGCAAGGAAAGACATCAATGCTTACATCACATATACCATAGTAGAAAAGCGTAGAAACTAGAAAGCATGCTGATTAAAAAGCCTTGTGGTTTGGTAGTCTCACAAAGTATGGTACAACCAGCTTAAGTCAGCTGTGTCCAGCTTTCTGAAATATGTGTTTAGAAAAACTCGGTAAATGGGGATGGAATACCTCCCAAAGGTAAATGTAGGTGTTCTTAGAGCCGACTAAGAAAAGAGAACGTGAAGGATGACTGGATAAGGATCTTGAGCTTATATTTTCAACCGTTTCTGGAGGATCAACAAATCCATCGAAATCTTCACTTTCCCCCAACTTAAGCCAGAGGCACCAATACCTGCATATCCAGGAATTCCAAATGCACCACCACCTGTCAAGTCCCTCCCTGGTCTTACTCGAGACCACTTACCAACTGTAGCTCCACCCAAACCGTATTGAGTCCCTTCCTCAGTACTACCTAGACCAATGCCTGGAGAGACAACTGTAGGCCTTGGTGTAGATTTAGTCCCGGCCCATCCATTATGGGGCCAGTCTGACTCTAACCAAACATATGCTGTTCTCTCTTTGCTTGGTTCTTCAATATTCAGATCAAAGAAAACTAATCCCTGGTGCAGAAAAAAAGTTAAATCAAGACATTAACCTTTTAGAGCCACAACTTTCCTGTTACAGAAACAAATATTCACTAAATGAGGCCACAATAGTGATATAAACACAACAGATATAAATGGTCAACCTTGCAGTTAGTGGCAACGGCAACTTGTTTCTGATCAACGGAGTTGACGGACATTCCCTGAAGAACAATAGAATAAGCACACATACACGAGAAGGACAGAACTCATAGACATGTGGACATTGATAATCATTAAAAAATAGTTCAAGGCTTTTAAGCATATGATCGAGTTACTTCAAAAATGACATAAACTACTGAAACAATTGCAATAAACATAACAATACCTCAAGCAGCTCTCCATTTCTCAGATAAACTTCCTTTGGACTATGAAAAATGAAAGACTTTCTTTTCATTCCGTTCTCACTGATTCTTGACCCATTGGTACTTCCGATTTGAGCACAAACTGAACCATCAGCATTATCAAACAGAGAATGGAAGCTTTCATAAACTTCCGCCCAACATCTGAAAGGTAAGTCAGAACAAATGTCATCTGCTAATTCCTTCAAAAAACCTTCTCTTAGTAACTCAGAATCAGGTGAAGCCTTCCACAAATTTTCCAATAATAAAGTGAGCTCTTCTTGTTTAGTCTGCTGGCTCACTGAGCTTTTAGCTAGACAATCTGAACTAAGCATACCCATCAACACTTCCCTCAACCAAACAAGAGTGGGCCCTGGAAGATCATTTTCTGTTTTTTGCCTTAAATACAATTTGAGCTGTTCGGTTAAAAACACTGATATGAAAGAAAATACATGCTTGAGCAGCAATGGTACAGACTCTCCATCCTCGAGACCTTGACACAATTTACTTAACGAATTCGTAAAGAAATTGGAAAAGTAACACCATAGAAATGTAGCCACAATGGGCCACCTTTTATCTTCTGGCAAGGATGGCTGCATTGACTCACTCTGCTCATCTAGACAAGTTCTCACAATAACAGTGGAGCAGCCTTCCTTGACAGAGTAAGATGAAAAAGGAAACACAAATTTTCCAACTTGATCCAAAAGTTTAAGTAACTCATCAATTTTCAAATCATGCCCATCCATAAGCATGTGGAAGATAGGTTGCATCATCAAATTGATCACCTTTATATCCCTTTCAAACCATGCTGATGCAAAATATGCACAATATTCTACAAGATAAAAAGTTCGATGAATTTTTTCAGCAACCGATGCAGAAACAAAGTTTGAATCATAAAGCTTAAGAAGTGATCCGAAAGTTTCAACCAATACTACCAGGTCTGGCAGATGTAAAACCCAAGGACATAACCAAATTGACCTGTTCTCCCGTGTAGAAGGCATAAGAGGACACAAAGTAGTACAGCATGAAAAAATATAACGGCAAAGCAAAAGGTTGGCTTCCACAATTGAGTTCATAATTAACTTTGGAAGAAGGATTTGGTGCCGCTTGCCAAGTTGATACAGGGATATATAATTGTGAAATATGCACAATGCTAGGCACCATGAACCTCTATTACACACATAGGTGAAGAGCTACAAGCACAAATAAAGACAGGCAATAACAAATTACAATTAATTTCATTAACATCCAAAAACATGTCCAATTATAAGAGGCTAAACTTTGGTTTTCTGACAGAATATTACCAGAAGAAGTACATCATGAGGTTCCACCAAATATTTCTGAAAAGTAGAAATTCCTATCTGCATAGAATTTTTAAAAACTTCCAATTGTTGCCCAAACAGGTCATCATTGCAGCCCTTGCTGAGAATGAACTGACAGTTTGGCCATTTTGGATGTTCCTTTACTAACCGAGACATGTATTGCAATGATAAAGCTAAATTTTCAGCCAATTCCAGATGATAGGCCACATCCCTGGTTATCCAATTAGATTCATGAGCATTTCTGATCTCTAATAGCATATCTTGGTCTTTATTCCCCATTGTACACAAGGAAGACGTGCAAAAGTCCAATGCTTCAAGCTATGAAAACATTAAAAATTAATCAAATTTTAAATGAATTATGTCAAGAATATTATAAATTTTGCAATGCAAAAACAATACTTACAGAAAGTCCACATCTCTTTAAGGCAATTGACGTCATTGATGCACCCCACCTAGCCATCAAAGCCGACATAGCATCACCAGCCAAATTTTTCATGCTATTTTTGCTTGCCAAAAGTGTACAGTATTGTCCAATATTTGGGTCTACCATATAATTATCCAAAATAGTTGAATTAAGTTTGGGTATATCCATTTGCGAATAAAACAGATTCCAAAATGATTTAGAGTAGTTCCCCAGTAACCACTGCATATAAGATAGAAAGAGTGTGTGTTTAACATTGAATAGCAGAATTAAAAATTTTCAAACAAAACCAAATAACTTCATACTTTTGTTATATATACCTCAAATAAGCTTGCAAGCCAATAATCTCTTCTTTCAAGGGCATTTGGAAGCAGAGAGTTCAATATAAGCTGGCGTTCAAGAGGACCCCCATACCCTTCAAGCAATCGACAGACTACAAGCGCAAGCTGCTCATCACCAAAATTCTTCGCACATATGTTAACTGCAGAAGAAGGATCCCCTCCAAGAAGGAAGAAAGCAATAGCAAGCTCCAGTTGATGTTTTCCCATCAGGACATAAGCATTTTTTAAAGCAGCTGCCTTGTTTCGTTCCTCCTAAGACATTATATAGGCAATGATACACATTTAACCTTATTTTATACAGAACAAAGGAAATGCAAACTATACAAGACAATGTATAAGTATCAAAAGTACTGCATTTCCAAAGAATGGGATCATCATCACACATAAGTAGATTGATCAATTAATTTACACTCACAAGAATGAATGACACAACTGGATCATTGCACAAGTAGTTAGCGTAGTAAGAAATTCATAAACAGCAAACAAGTAATGCTCATAATTTTCATGAACTACTTAGGGGAAAAAATGAAAGGCACCAAAGTCTGTCCAAAGATATGGTATATTGTTTTACAACCACATGCATCCATACCTGGAAATTTCGTGTAAGAAATCCAACTAAAGGCTTGTCCTTTTCATCTTTGCTCAACTTAAATAAACCAAACAAGACTTGAAGTCGATTGAGTGCTAGGTATAAAAGTATACAATCTTTAGGATCTTTCTTTTTCAAATATTGACATCTAGCAATCTTCTCCATCTACAAGGTCAAACGACTGATGTTAACAAATAGAAATAAAAATGAAAAAAAACTAAAGTTAGTAGTAAGACTCGAGAAAAGCAGGAAAATGTAGTTACATCATAGCATGGGCAAGATCAAATACCTAAAGCTCCTCAAAATAAAGTTGCCTATGCTTTATTTACACAGTCAACCTTTCCTATACCATTTTGCTGCTTTTCATGGTTGCCAGACATTAGTTAAATCAGCGAGTATCCAGCAAGAAATGTCCCTTGTCATGATGTTCTACACTTACCTTTTTTCTTTCAAGACGTCAATCAAATTGTTTTGTCAAAATCATGAGTCTTCCATAAAGTCCTTCCTAGTTTTCAGCAATCCTCCATGTGGTAATGTGTTCTTTATTAATTAATTGCTATTTAAAAATTGATCATTAGTACTACTTATTTGAGAATGGAAGAAGTCTGAGATTAGTTTTCACAAATAGTGAAAAAAGATAAATCATTAGGATGTGATCTCAACACTCAAGTGAGGGATGAATGTCAATTTTATCAAGTACAAAACATGTTGAATAGGAGAGTGAAGTCAAAGGTTCGGTAAAAAAAATCATTATTATTTGAAATGATTTAGAAAACAAATTCTCATCCTCGATTTACATGGTAATAAAATGATAATTTTGTGCATTTGTCATCCTATTATAGCTTTTTCATCATGTTTAGCTGCCTTAAACAATTATAATAATTTCAATTTCCTATATCCAAATTAATTAAGAGTTTCGGATCCAAATACTGAGGTTTTGATCAATTAAACTAACATCCAGAGTATTGAAAACTCATGTACTTAAACGAGGCTTCTCCCACAACAACACTTATGTTGCGAACTTTACTCATGCCTAGTAGCATCAACTACCAGTATACAACAATGTCTAACAATGTCCATGCACCATTTTCACGTCTCAGTTAAGGGTTTCTCCCCTAAAATATACTCTGTTTCCAAAAAATGTTCCCGTAAAGACAATGGACCTGATTTTTAGCTCATTCCCTACAGTATAGAAAATTAAGCATTCTTATTATGAAAACTATCTGAATGTTTTTGTCAATTATCAAAAGATATGAAATACTGTACAACTCAAAAAACCTAGAATACCTGGAAATCTATCTAAATGTTGAAACGAGTTTCTAGATAATAAAGTTCATAAGATGCATTTAGATCAACAATTTCAACCTGCTATATCTCATGTATCAAAGAAAGCACGTCTTTTACCCTAGTTCGTAGTTGAGTCATGTCAGTGAACCAATATCCAACACCAAAAATTTTCAATTCAGCCCAAGATGGTTCGCTAGACAGCAGAGAATCAAGCAACTGATGTTGACAATCTGAGTGCAAAGCCCATGCCATCAACCCCGTATCTACAGCTCTCTCTTCTAAAGTCAATATCCTTCCATATTTCCTAGTAAGATATTTCTTTTGATATTGCACCGCTACCCAAAACCTGTAGTGAAGCAAGAAACAAAACACAGTGTAGATAAACAGTGTAGATGAAGAGCGACCGATTTAGACATATTTTCTCATGGAAAGTATCGCAGGTTTTTAGTGAGGATAAGCTAAAAATGGAATAATATTCCAATTCCTCATCATTAGATGAGAAAAAATACTCAAGATGCTATATAGATAAGGTTCCAACAAAAATAAATATAATCATGTCTGCAATCTAGCAAAGAAAAACACCAAGTAAACACATATTTGAGAGAAACTAGATACAAGTTGTCATTAATAAAAAGTGTGGCTTTTACACTACCCAGTATAATTCTCCTCCATTCCCTAGATATCGAAGTATAAAGTTCCACGTTAACAATCATTTTTGTAAATCTCTCACATTCAGAATTGTAAATGGTCAGCTTTGGTCCAAAATATGCAAATAGAAAATTTTGGTTGGTAATCCAGATCTTAAACATATTGTCTGGCCAAAGAGAATAAATCTTGCTTATATCTTGCTGAAATCACTAAAGGATTCTGTAATTTTCTAGTGGGCCACATTCATCATAACTTGGTGAGTGCATCATTCTTTTTATTAGGTGCTTCGATATTAAAAAGATTTTATGTTTCCTTCTAAAAACAAATTTGTTTTAACAGTTTAACAAGATTGTTTAGGCTCCACTAGATGTTCATTTTTTGTCAGCAGAAGATGTCTACTATTGTGTTTATTAGAAGGCTTCTGTTTCGTAACATCATGCTTGGTTTTGTTGTGTATCGATTATTCAAGTACTCCCACATCCACTTTTAAGACTTTGCTAATGTAGAAGTCATCATGAGTTGACAAATTGGTGATGCACAGGACTTATGTGCTATTCATGTGGTCCAAATTGTCAGATGACTACAAGGATGAAGACATCTTTCTTTGGATTAACGTGGCAATCGGTGAATAACTGTTTCAGTATTTATAATCTTTCATAAGGACTTGAAAGATTAGATTTCTTTTTTTTAAAAAAAAAGTGAGAGAATTGTATTCATCTAGAATAATAGAGTACATGACCAACTCAATAGAATACATAAACCAAACAAGAGAGAGACATAATAGATGTGAAAGATTAAATTTCAAATTTATCTCTAACTATTTATTGCAACACAACTGATCAGGAATCAGACAAAAAGACCAGTCCCACTTCTCTTCTTCTTCTTTAGGGTTCAAGGGTTTAAGGTTTAGGGGTGTGTTGATACCTAAAGCCCACCTTCGGCAAAATTAAAAGGGTATATGTTGAAACATATAATATTTGGCATGTTGCATAGATCAGATCAATTGTGTAAGCCAACCAACAAAAGAAGACCTCATTTCTAAAAATCTTGATATTTAAAAGTACCTTCTACTGGGTTCATCAAAGCTATCATAAGCAGATGAGCAAGAGTTTGTAATTTCATCTAAAATGTCTGCTGAAGCAAGAAGTTGCTCTTTGTCCAAGTTAGTTATAGTGTTTTTGCAAAGAAAATCCTCTATAGCACTTGAGAACACGCCTTCTTTACTAGCAGAAACAGTGAAATCTTCTTCTCTAGAAATGGTATCTGTTGAGTATCCTCCCCAATGGAATGTCTTCCTGTCATACTGCTTATTATGAGTGGAAGAGAGTTCATCGACCTGTTTTACACCTTCCTTGTGTATTTTTGAAGAGAAATTTGCCTCGGAATAGAGTGACAAATCTACGGATGGGATGATTTGATAACAATTATTGACAGCATTCTTTCTTTGGACTTCAGAATTCGTGCAGGAGCTTAACTGTTTCAAAAGAAGCTCCATTGCAGAATATGCCCGTTTGAAATTCCCTGAAAATAATACAAAATGATTGCTTTAGGACCACTATAAAACCAGATACTGATTTGGAAGGTAAAGACATGCCTCATTGTAAGACTTCATTTCTGAAGTTTGTTCAGTCAAATATTCATTGTGAAATGAAAGAGAAGAACAAAACCAACATTTTATCATCTGAGATATATACAATATAATTCAGGGGCAAGGCTGCAATCGTTGAGAAATTAAAAACTAGCATACCTGAACTCAGAAAATGCATGAGCGAGATTGGGTGGTAGACAGGTAAAGGCCCAGATAATGTTTCCACAATTTCAATAATGTTGTGCAACTTATGAAATGCATTTGGATCATAATTTTTCCAAGTGAAGATACATTACAAGTGCAAGATTCATTCATTTTTACACTTGATTTCATCAAGCCACACTCATCACCTGCTCCGTCCATTATAATCTCATTCCTTGTTACACTGCTTGCCCATTGGTTAAACAGACAAAAATAAGTGTCATGAATAATTAGAGGAGTCACTTTGGGGCCCCACTGAAAACCTCTAATGGTACATGCACCTTGACCAACTGCAACACAAATCCAAGCATGCAACCCGAAAGGCCTCCCGCACTTTGTCATAGCCGGACAAACAAGTCTCTTAGGAGCATATATCAGTAATTTTCCTTCCAAAGAAACCCCCAGAAGTAGTGAACCATTACCCAGATTTAGCCATTCTAAAGCAATAACAACTCCATCAATGTTTATCTTATCCTCAAGCACAAATCTTCCTTCAGTTGCTAGATACTTAGATTCCCATAGATGAAGGTAAGTAACACAGGTATCTTCTGAGTTGCTTATTGCAGCAATCTTTCGTCCACAGCTAGAAACTGCTATTGATGTAATAGGACTTTGATGAAAATGCAGAACACCTACCAACTCAAAAGGGGATGATACCGGGTTGGAATCTAAATCAGCCATTCCAGAGGCTCTCCACAATTTGACACTACCATTGGTGAAGCCCGTTGCTAATTGGTAGACAGAACTATCTTCCTGTATAGATGCAGCAGAACTGTCTGAACAAATCACTGAATAGCTCGTAATCTGGGAGACATCATTAGAATAAGGAAATACTGATGGACAAAGATCCACAGTAACATAATATTTCCGGCTTGAAAAAGAACTTGTGTAGTTAGCATACCTGGATGAATTAAAAATGGTCGCTACATCACCCTCATGCAATACAATTTTCCGAGGCAATGCCAGAAAGTTTTTGACCACATACTCCATAACAAGAAAGTACTATAGGTCACATTATGTTCTTTTGTACAAGGGGCAAATGTCACATATATGTGATCAGGAGCACCCTCTGACCATGATCAACAAAGGGGATCCTACATATCTTGTGGTAACCTATCTCATCTACCTCACTTTCAGTAAAAGTAATTATAAAAAAATCTATCCCTCCTGCATGGCCTAAGAGGAGCAATGGATTATTGTGAAAAAGCGAAGGTGCCCACCTAAGTGCTGTATAGACAATACCTTCTGATAAAAGTTCAATCCGACCTAATAATTTCCATGTTGGCTGAAACAATGTTGAGCTTCTCTCAGTGGAATTTGGAGAAAGTGACCAAAAAAGAAGAGTGCCATTAGAATCCAATGAAACAGCCATTTCAACTTCATGACATGGATGTACTGCGATTTGCAATATTTTCCCCCTATGGCTCTCTTGAGTTAAACTACTTCCCCTGAAAGAAAACAAAAAATTCTCCTCCAGAAATTGATTTTCTGATGAACTATCTGCATTGTGAGATTTTGAAATATGCAACCGAGACCAGAAGATGAGATTCTTTGGCAATGACTGAACCAAGGAGACCATGGTTGGTGGACCAAACACTTTGCTCCTAGACAATATAGCCTTCACAATACAATGCTCCTGATTGCCACCTACATTGTCAACCATGTGGCACCTGTGGCCCAAATCAGCCAAATCTTGTTTCTTCCACAAAGTCACTCTTGGAAACCGAAGTGGCATGGAATCATCAAGGCAATGAACAGCCCAAAATGTCAAAGTTGTCCCTGGACCAACTCCAATCAGCCACTCACACCTACCAACTGAATTCAGCTCAAAAGCTTCAGTTGTAAAACATTGTTTACTTTCTTTCTCCCTGACCTCTGTAGCCCACACCACAAATATATCTTGACCTAGAGTGCCCTTCAACGAGTAGCTCATTTCAACTACTGCTACTACATGGAAGGACTTCCACGGTTTCTGATCGAGAAGATCTGCGCCATGTTTTTTAGGCTTCCTATGATCAATTTCACTCCACAATCTAACTGCTCCATCCAAGCAGCAAGTCAGTAGTAGATCTCTCCTTGGATCATTTGACTTCGTTTTCAACACTGACGGTCTCCATTGTATCATAGATATTGGCTGAGGGTGACAAAGATCAGCTTTCATGAACGCAGTCTTCCCTTCATTTTCATTCCAATACACATATACACACTTCCTAGCTTCCTCTAATGAGTAAGAGGATTCTCCAACCATAGAAGGACTCCAAGAAGCTGCTGTCGCAGACAACCCTGCCACAGACCAGGAAGTTGACACCAGTGTCTGGAGAAAATCCACTTTTGACTTCCACAAAGCTTCCCAACAATCATTGTTTCTCCTCCACCAGGTAACGTCAACGCCAGCAGCTACTATCCCATCGCCAGATCCAGTCCATTTCACAGCTTCCACTGGAGAAGAATGTGCAAGCCCTGCAATCTGCCTCCAACAGAAAGAACCTGTAACATACCAGAACAATAAACACGACATGACATCCATAGCATTTTCAGAACAACATACTGAAATCAAAAGTTTGTCATAGTCCATTTTCTCTATATAACCAAAATCATCATCTACTTCTAAATGCTTGATTTTTCATAAAAGAAATAAACTTCTTCAGTAATTTAGGCGAAAAAAGAAGCTCAAAATTGACCACAATTGTTATCTTCATCTACGTCTAGATGCCGAACTCTCACTAAAAGAAATCACCTTCCTCACTGTCCTCCTTTGTTTTTGAACAAAAATTAATCCAGCATTGGATAAGATCGTCATCACTTCTGCCACAAGAGGTAAACATTGCACCTTCTTTGCTTGTATCAATATCGTCGTCTACTTCCAAAAACTCATATATTGCAATAAAAAATCAACTGCCTTATCTTCCTCACTTGTATCAGGAACGTCATCTACTATTAAATACTTGTTCTTTGCTAAAATAGATTACCTACCTCAATTCCTCACATAACGTCTATTACTTACAAATGTTCGCTTTTTTTGACATAAAAAATCAACTTCCTTAGCTTCGTCCCTTGTTCCAAGATTATGGCCTACTTCTAAATGCTCGATTCTTGCTCAAAATCATCAATTTTTTCACCTTCGTCACTTATTTTGACCGCTAAATAAACGCAAATTTCACTCAAATCAATCACAATTCCCCTTCTTAAACAACCAATTCAAATGTTCCAAACAACAGTATTCACTAAAACAAAAAAAACGAAACAGATAGAACTAAAGTACCATTCGAATCACCGACGGGAGACGAATACACTCGAACATCTCCACCAGACGCCGCCGCGACCTCCCCGTTCGACGGTTGCATCGGCGCCCAAGCCACCGCCTTCACATCTTCGCTCCTACCGCGGGGCGGCTCGATCACCTGCCGGAAAACAGGGCCAATCGCGGTCTCATCCTCAGAATCCGGCGAGGGGAAGTGTGAGATGACGAGTAGGGAAGAGGCGCCGTAGGCCACCCACGCGAGGCCGGCGAAATAGGGGAGAAAGTCGGCGGCGGAGGCGGATCGGTTTGGCGCCGACGGGACCACCTCCGCCTTAACGAGCTCGAGCGGCAACATCGCGGCGATGCCGCCATCGTCGACGTCGGCGTCGGCGGCAGCCATGTTTTGGCCGCCGGCGATCCTGGCCGGGGAACGTAACGACGGTGACAATGAGGGGGTAGGCGAGAGGTATTTGGAAATTACGTCATTACCCTCCTTAGACGTCCATGAAATGGAGCTAATCGGCTGGTTGGCAAACAATGGTTTATTTCTCTTGCATTATTTATGATTTATCAAAATATATATATAAAAGAGAGTGATTGCAACCCAATCAGCTAATAATAGATTTGCAGCACTTACTAAATCTCTTTTAAGGTTATTTTTTTAATTTTAATAATCTAACAAGTTTCATCAATTACTCATGTACATCTACTTGTTTATTGGACCTTGCACCTAAAACAATGAAGTAAAAAGTACAAACAAGGTTGGTAAATTTTATCTTTTTAGATATTAATATAATTCATTTTAAAATTTAAAAAATTTAATTATTTTAAAAATTAAGATAAAACAATTAAAAACAATAAATAAAAAATATTGAAAATATTTGTTTGTATATTTATAATTTATAAATTTAAGTATCGAGGGATTAATGCAAGCTTGCATTTTATAAGCTTCCCTTATCTGTTCGCGTTCGTCATTCTTAACTGCAAGCTCAGGGCCATTTGATTGTGTTCGTCTCTTGTATTTGATTGTGTTCGTCTCTTGTATGAGAAATAGAGATGAGAATCTATAATAGGGAATATAACAGACAAATTTGACTTGATTACGAAGAAGAATTGGGACTGATTTGGAGGGGTGCGCCAGGCCCATGCAGTAGTGCAACGCAAGGGCGACGCTCGAAAGCCCCCAATGGCAAGCCATTGGTGATGGGCTTTCCCCCACGAAAAATTAATTTAATATCATGTGGCCCAATGGGCCACGTATCAGATATTAAACTGATAAGAACAGATACTACACTTGATCTTAGCCAAAAGGCCGAGAAAGGTATGCTTTTCCTCGCTGCCCACCTTCTCATCTTATAGCCTTCCCTTGGGTCCATTGCAGTCTCTTCTTCGACATATGGGACTAAAACTTGACGTTCTGTTATAACCTCACCTCCTTTCTCACGACTTGTTACAAGCATGGTGGTGAACAAGAACACCATCCATATGTTGTGCAATGCACCGAATTTATTTACACACTCGCTTCGATGTTGTTAGATGATTATCTCCATGTTGGCTTTTCGAATGTCGCTCGTCAAATACTGCACATTGGACGTTCATCATTGTTTAAGACATGCTGTTGGATATTTTGGTTCACACCATGAATTATCCAGCAAAGCTCTGGCCTCATGAGCTAACTCGAGTTTTTATTGCCTATACCGTCCTTCATAGTTCATGGACAGTTTTTTGTAGCTGGTTCTTTATCTTAAAAAAGCAACTTCAAAAGTTCCATGAAAATCAAAGCCACATATCAGAATTTTCTTCTGGAGAGGCGGGCACTTCGACTCTGCTCAAACACATTTACGGAAAAATCCACATATAGCAGGTTCAAAATTCTACTTGTTTCATTGTCTCCCTGGCCAAAGCTGCTATTGTTCTCGTGTCAGATAGCATTCTTAACAGTGTCTCCATGAGTCAGATTCGACGCTGCCCAAAGGTTTACTTTCCGTGCAATCAAAGAGACTCCCAGTGAACCACCGTATCGTCACTAGTTATTCACTTAAAAAATATGAAGTTGCTCAACTGCAGAACGTATATTTCAAACTTGACCAGTTTAAAGGGATCAAAGTGGGAAGCAATCACAGCATATGAAAGACGCTCAGATGGTCTTGATCTTTTGAGCTACAAGGATGAACTTGGGTATAAAACAGAAGGAAACTATATTATGTACTAGAAAGGAAGAAAAAATCGTTTGAACACTACTATATTCACATTCTGCTTACTCTAAACTCATTTAGATCCAGGCAAATAACTGTTGCAATCAGGCCCAGATTAATGCTCCCGCTCAAAACTCTTGACCAGCCACTTACCAGGGCTCACCTTCCTCACTGTCATTGAAGCATGACAGCCAACCCTAGTCACAGCACAATGCCTCTTACGCATTCCCTGGGTGTTCTGTCGATACTCTTCTCTACAGCAAACATACAGCTGAAAAACTTGCTTATCACGTTCAGAACGATGAGAGTATCTAACTCGGGTACCAAACCCCACACGCCTAGCATAAGAATTGTAGAAGGACCTCGCATCACCTTCAGAATTGTATTCCATACCTACATAAGCGTCCTGGACGATACCTCCTTCCCACGAACCAAGTTCCTCTTAAATGAAATTATCTCCATTGGGATTATCATCAGATAAATGAGGCTCCATGTCAATATCCACAGGAAGAAAAGTCATGTCTCGATCTGACATGGAGCCATCCACAAACATGGATAATTCCATAGGATAACCAACTTCATTGGCTGAACTATCCATTTCTCTGCCTCTATCCATCACACAAAACTGAAGCTACAACAGACCTCATTCCTTAACAACTTTCCAATCAGAGAATGTTATGATGATTGCTATTATACTTACATATATATACATACTTCTACAAAGTCCACCTACAGAGGTAGTATTCTTTCAGAACCAGTCCACAACCACACATTACCACAAAAATGTCCAGGAAAACTACTTTAACATTTCATACACCACAACAACAGTAAGCTACTTCAGAGCTCTGTATCCAAAACTCAAACACATAGGGTTCCTCCCAAATCGAATCAATCAATGCTCAACATGATTCTGCTCAATCGGTGACAAAAACTTTTTCAGACGAGACAAAAATAGAAGATCAAACAATCCGACGAGATGCTTACTCCTTGGTCGAAGCTGTTCTTCGAAGCAATAAAGATTGAATCTTTTGCGTCGTACCAAGCACGGCGACGACGTACACACTACGGTGGATATTGGGGAAGGGCGGGCTCGATTTCCCGGCCACAGCGACGGCGATCGGCGGCAAAGGGGAGAGGAGTGCAGCACTAGACCGTGGAGATTGGAAGAGTGGATCGGGTTAGGGGCCTGACCCAGTTTTCGGTCTGACCTTTATTTTGAACCAAGGCAATACTTCTCAACCGATACCCATATGGCCCAAAAAAGCCGACTATTTTAGGGATGGGTTCGAATGTCAAATATGTATAAATTTTATTTAAATTTGATCCATTTATATTGATTTTAAATAATTTGAGATTGGATTTGACTTTTTGTACATGTTATATGTTTTAAAGTATTTGGAAATTTTAGGGTGATATAATCCAAATAAGTAATATTTTATAAAATAATATTTTAAAATAATTAAAATAAAAATATTATCATTTTTTCTATCTTTCTATTCTAAGTTGTATTATTTATAATATTACTCAATCATATCATATATGTATCGAAATGGAAGATTTAGTTCAAATATAGATTATGGTAAATAAAATGGATGTAATATTTGGCTGCTGATTTGGATGTATGGGTTCGGATCATGAATGAATTATCCATATGTGATCTACATCCAATCCGAACTAAGTCACACGGAACTTACTTCTTACACATGTTAAGTGCATAATTAGGTAATTTGGACGCTTATTAATGATAATTCAATTTATTGGATCAGAAAAATAAACGATCAGATAATGAATTTTATTTTGCCCCCGGTGAGATAAAATGGAATATGTTACGTTGACTACAAGAGGCTAACATTGGCGTTTAATTTGAAAGCTTGAATATCCCTTTTTAGTAGCTTTTGTTAGCTTCCATATTTTTCTACAAAGTAATAGCGTTCACTTTGGGGATTTATAACTGCCTTGCACCTGTTTTGGGGAAGTTAATACTGTTTGCAAGATATTTGTTCCTTAGCAATCCAAGCATCATGCCGTCGAAGGAGAACAATGTGATCAACCATACCCTTGGAGATCAAATGCTAAATTTTTAGTAAGACGCGCAATCAAGGAAGGGTTGTACTTGTACATTGTTCTTGTTCTAGGAATATAACTCAAGTTGGGGAAGCATCATACTTTCTTTACTAATGTCTAATGAGGAGGAGTTGTGAGTGATTTTTCCCACGAAGACAACTCTCCAAATCAAACAATTAGCAACTGTACTTGCTCAGTTCTGGACTTACTATTTCCCAAGACCCAAGCATCAGCTCTGGGGAAAAAAGACAAGACATAACTCCTTCGTAGTTGATACTCTCCATAGAAGAAGAAACTCAAATTTTATTCGAATTGGTCGATAGCCATTATAGTGAAAGAAACGCACATTTTATTTGCTTATCTATCTGCTAAGTTCTACGCATGTTTAGCAGTAAAGTTATAAGTTCCACTAGTGACCCCATAACATAGTGCCTCCCGATGATCGAGATTAATCTAAAATGCAAGAAATATCGTTGCATTACCATTGGAGTCATGTGTAAAGCATTGAGAAGATCCCTTGTTAATTATCTTCCCCCCAACTTCACAAAGACGCACAGCCTTTGTCAGATTACATTTTTCTTCAGAGCATATATCCCATTAATTCCTTCTTGACGTATCTATATCCAATTGGCTTAAGACCCAGTATTGTTCTTCTAGCTGTTCAGGTTTGGTTTTCTGCCCACTAGACCATTTCGAATTTATTTGGGTACAAGCATTTAAGCTGGGGCAAGTTGATACAAGCAAGGGAAAAAGGCATTAAGTGGAACGTGGGTGAATTGAAATCCTAAATGCCAGTGGGGTCTTCACTTTGCAATGGTGGAGAGACAAGATTTGCTTCCACAAATCCTCGTTCCTTCTTGTGCCTGGTGATTGATTATAGAGCCATCTACTGTGTGACTGCTAGTTGCCGTTTTTCTATCCACCCAAAAGAATATAAGATATGGATGGAAGTGTATAACTCTTGTTTATATAAGCAATTGCCATCAAACTTCCACTTGGGTCATTTTGTAAGGCAAGCTTAGAAAGAGATAATGAAGGAAGACAAGGTTTCAAATGAAGAGGTCAGTCTCGATGAACTGAAAAGGAGGTTGGCTGAATTTGCTAAAGATCGTAACTGGGATAAATTTCACAGTCCAAGAAATCTCCTTTTAGCTCTTGTGAGTATCGTTTTTTTTTAAAAAATGCATGGTTGAATAAGAGCTGTTTATCCTTTATCAACTCCATTTTGTTATCAGCTCCTTGTTAATCGCCAACTAATTGCTTTGTTGGTTCTCTACCATATAACCAGAGTGATCTCTCCTTCTCTAAGCCGGCCGGCGTTTCTACCAATATTGGCATATGCATGCGTATATGAAAAACGCCCCACGCCCGTTTTTAGTTAATACACTAATATCCTCTTGTATATAATATATCCTCTTGTGGTCCCATTATGGCAGCTCTGTTTTGGCAGGTGGGGGACGTATGGGAGCTATCAGAGATGTTCCAATGGAAGGGAGGTCCGAAGGGGGTTGCCAGAATGGGAAGAAAAGAGAAGCAACATGTAGGGGAAGAGCTGTCAGATGTCTTGTTGCACCTGGTCAGGCTTTCTGATATACGTGGAATTGATCTTGGCAAAGCAGCTCTTAGAAAGTTGGAGCTAAACGCCATCAAGTATCCTGTCAAGCCATGCAAGAAGGGGACTTCGGTGAAGTGCAAAAAACCGTTTTATTGTATAACGATTTTACGAAGAATGAGAAGACTTCAAAATATATCACCAGTCATGCCAACTATTAGCATGTATTTTAACTAATTATATTAGCAGTACAGCATATTAAAATGATCAACTGATTCATGCTTAATGATAATTTTGAAACGATAACTGATAAATCAGCTCGTTTTGGCTTTTAAGAAACATTATGTAAAACAAATTAAAGAATTATCAGTTTATGGTCCACTCGGGTTCTCTTGGATCATGAGTACTTGTGCTATCACCAATATTATACTTTACACCTTATAATTGATCTAGATTAGCATCAGACGATTAGGTCATGGCATGCATCTACGATCTATAGTAATATAGATGGAGAAATTGTATATCCTTGGTCGCGCAGTATGTTTCCGGCCCAAAGAGCAAAGTAAAATATTCACTTATATGCATTTTTTTTGCTTATAGAATATTATATTTAATTTTAAATTTATGACAAGATTGGGCTATCTACAAGCTTAACTGTTGTGATTATTTTTATCTGAAAAATAACCAAATGCAAGAGGCTTTCATGATCATCATCAACTAGCACGTTGAAGAAAAACTTGCTGGCCTGATGGGGATAAACACATCACGAGGCTCATGAACATTATCTTAGGATCAGAGCAAATGGGGAATTGATCACGACTTATGGTTATCATCGCATTCAAATTATTTTGATAAGTCCTAAAAATTGTATATTTAGAGTTATATATTCCATGGCTGTATAATTGAATATATCACGCGGGAAAGCATATCTTAGTTCTTAATTTCAATCTTCTTAATCTTTTTCATTCAATCTTCTTCACCCTTTAACACCGTGATCGAGACGTGAAATCCAAGGATGTATGATCAAATTAAAGGGGATCTAATTGGTACCAAAATTATCATGTTGATTACATCAGTCAATGTTGTCTTACTACTGCTTTAATTAGGATATATCAAACTTTATCTGGGTTTTTTTTGTCGTGTAATTCGGTTGCTGTTTCAAAAAAAGTGAACTTGGAACATTGATCTAAATAATATTAAAAAAAGTGCAGTTGCTGTTTCTGAATATTTGTGGGTTTTCATAATTGACGTTGGCTCAACAAAGTTTGGTGATAAATGCTAATTGGCATATAATTCGATTAGACAGGTCTGAGTGGCCATTTAGCCTTAGTCGCCTTCTTCTTCATGCTCGTTTGCTTGTTTGGTAACACTCGACCCAGACCACATTTGAGGTCGACAAGACAGCCAGCCATGGAAGACACTGTCACACTGGTTCCTGAAAAGATCATAAGTATTTTACTTTTTTTACAAGGCATTGCAAGAAGCATTTGTCTACACTCCGATCGAAGTGTGGTTACGACTTAGGTAACCTGTTACAATTTGATAGAAGGGGCTAACAAAAATTGAGAGAAGGATAAATTTCTTATGGGTCTGTACTGTTCTCGTGGCTGGAACTCGGCAGGGCAATGAATATATTAAAAATCAATACTTTGGGAGACACAGGAAAGCAGGCATCATTTGTGATATATGAGAGAAGGGTAAACTTTTAATGGGCATTTGTTCTCTTGCTTGGAAGGTCGATGCTATGCCTCTTATATTAGTATTTTAGTCGGTATGTGAGGCATCAAGTGTTTTCAAGAAAGCAAGTAGGAGTCGCAGGCATCTCACCCACTTCCTCATGACGAGTCTCTAAATGCGTCATCATGTCCAACTCCCAAATCCCAGCAGATAGATTTTTTTAAGTGAAGTCCCAGTAAAAAGAAGTTGCTGATGCAGTAACATTGATTTGAGTGTTTTATGCCATTGTAGTGATGTAGAACTTACTGCATTCAGAATGAGGGCCACGACATTGTTTGGAAAGCAGCAAATGGGGCTGTGCTTAGTAAAATAGTTAAGCAAATCACTTTCTAGAAGTGAGGATGCCTGTAAAGCCGCGGCTGGATGACAATAACGTGCATTAAAACTCCCAAGATACAAGGAGAATGTTATAATAGATCGCCCCAAAATGATTGTCTAAATAACTTCGAGAAGTGGAAGCGATTCAGTGTAAAATGCAGATAGCACTAAACCATCAATTTTAGAAGAATCTTCAGTGTCTGATACATGACATGATAGAATGTGCAAATCTTATTGCTACTTCTTGCTGTCCACCAGGTATTAGAAGTAAGTACATACATCTCTATTGTATTTGGAGAAGTTCTACAGCAAAGATGAGAAGCTACTAAAGTTGAAAACGAGAGTTCATTGAGATGAAACCGTTGTGGCAATGTAACACTGACTTTTTCAACCCTTTGTTTCTGCATGTGGTAGAACTTAGAATTAACAGCATTACAATGCCCAAATCAGCATAATTTCTATGTACACTACACTGAAATTCATTTCTACTAGCCTAACAAGGAGTGGGGAAAATCAAGATTTGCATGCCATGCATTTTTAGAACCTCATAATGGGAGAGAAAAAGTTATCCTTCCCAAAATAAAACATGATGACAGTTGCTATCAACAATTACCGCGAGAGTGGATGCTTCCTCTCTGCAGAATTTAGAATCGTAACCAAACTTATCCTGACCTCACTTTTCAATCCAGGAGCAGTATATCCCAGAAAGTTGCCTATATAAGACCATATAACGAACAGAAGTAAAAGACAAAACACAATAACAAAAAAGTAAGCAAAAACTATGAGTTATGCCAAAGCAAGAGACCAAGACAAAATCTGAGAGATAAACAAATCAGCCGACGACAACACTAAAAACAAGAAGAATAGACGTCATATAAAGAGGGCAAAACAGAAGTTAGTAATGGGTAATGATAATTATCTACTCTATTCATTAGGTAAGGCGTGCAATGACATAATCATTGTATGATGTATGAAGCAATGACAAATTGATGACCGCCGAGTTTCTTGTCTTTCTAGACAGGTTTACAAGAACTAGAGAGACTTACAAACACGAGATCAACATTTCTAGAAAACCACAAGTCGTGAAATCCTAATCCACATGTGACTGTTTTCAAGCATGCTAAGTACCAAAGCAACGCTATCCTCAAGAATGAAAAGAGAAGAAATAACTATTCTCTGTCATTCCACATATGAAGAAAAACCAAATTGTAAAGCTCGTCATGCCAATAACAAGGAACAGGAGAATCAAAGATGTAAAACATCAGCATCCTCATCTCGTTCATCACCTGAAAATTAAAGATAAAAGTAAAGTTAGATTGCAACATGTTATAGCATGCACACTCACCCACAAAAATATTTCTGTAGCTCATGTCAATTCAAACTGAAAGAATGATAAATCTAAAACTAAAAACTCAATTGGCTTCTTTCCACTTATGTGACCAATATTATTTTACCTAACTCAGTCCTTTCTATGCCATCTATTTCTAATTTACAGCAAGAGAATAAACATGAATCAGACAAACAAATATTTCACTCAGGTGAACGAATGGAAAAAGGTTTCCCATACTATGGAGGACTTTAAATGCCAATGAAGTGAGTCAAAGTGCTCCAAAGATTTCAACAGGCAATTTCCATATTTCATTTATACAACTCCATTGACAAAAAGGTAATCTGACAAATTTACAGAAAAAAGGTTAGATAAGCAAGACAGGGCGTAACTTAAATAAGTAGGAATCCAAGAAAATTAAGTACCATGGCGACTGCTATATAATACCTAATGGATACACAAAATTTACATTTGGTCAAAATAGAATAGTTAAAATTGTACCTAAAATATGGACAGCAATTTATAAGAAAACTACGTCTATGTCTACATTTTATTTACCAGAATATCTTCCAAGCTCCTAAGAAATGCTAAATGAACCAAGGCATCTGCCCACTTTGTTTGAACCTTAAGATTAGCATAGAAATAATGGGAATATCCAGTAAACAGTAATGAGAAGAATGATAAAAATAATGCCAACAAGAGAAAGATATATTGATAAAATGAAGAAGATATCAATAAACATCAATAGATACCTGGTAGCAGCCTAGCAGGTAAACTTCAAGCTCACAAATATGGATAAAGCCTTATCACCACATAGATGCAATCATTTGATGCAAACATGGTGAACAGCCATTTCATGTTTATATGGAAATAGTAGCATAAGATTTCATTCAAGTGAATAACCAACAAGAAATGGCAATCAAACATCAATCTTTAAAAAAATGGCTTCCTCAGCAACAAAATTTTCAGTCCGCAGCAAGATATAACTTTAGTAAAAGGAAATCCTATATCTTGGTTTCAAAGCATGTTCAAATGCCAAGATAAGAAATCAGAGCAAATGGAACAAAAAATTAAGAGGGACAAGCTCAGCATGGTACCAGCAATTATCTTGTCAGTGATCGAGTTAAGAAGTCTGGGCATGTACTTGATCTTAACCATAGCTGCCATCAACCTGATGATTTCATACTTTCCACCTTCTGGGAAGTTAAAAAAGGTCCTGGTTGGAGTTTGTCACTGAATGGGTTCTACATCAAAAATTTCATTCTGTCCACTGATAATAAATAAGTACCTCTTTTCTGAAAAAGGTAGAAGCAAGCGTAGCAAGAAAAGATTTGAGTAAACAGTTGACAATCCCTCTGGCTTACAAGCACACTGCCATAGGTCATCCAGATCATGCTGTTTACTGACCTTTTTTCAGATCATCTAAACATTGGATAAATGGAAGGCAACCGTCATCAATAAGCTGTTTTATGTTAAAAGAGGTCCTCTCATCTTCGTACAACTTTAAGAGAATGCATATCCAAGCATCATAGATCTTAAAAGAAGGACCTGGAAATCTTGTCTTTTTGACCATATCCGTCAAGATCTCTAAACTCATGATTGGATTATCTTTAAGCAAAAATGCATTCATAAGTTCCACATAGATGAAAGAATCAGATGCAAGCCCTGCATCATTCATCCTTTTCAAGTAGCATAAAGCATCATCAGGCTGGTCACATTTACATAGCCCACTAATTACAGCCATGTAAGCAATTCTATTTGGAACACAACCATCATCATTCATTTTAATCCACATTGATACTGCCTCATGAGGTCGTTTAGAATGACAAAGCCCATCAATCAACGTTGTGTAGGTCACAACAGTTGGTGGGCATCTCTCTTACCATTCTAGAGAAACATAAAAGGGCTTCATCAATATTGTCAATCTTGCACCAACCGTTTATCAGTAAATTGTACGTAATGACACTAGGTACTAATCCTTTGCTTAACATTTCATTTACCATATCTTGAGCTTCTAACACCTTTCCAGCTTTGCAAAACCCACGTATGATTATATTATGTGCCACTAGATCAGGCAAGCGTTTATGAGCAGACAAATCCTTGAACAGGCTTAAAGCTTCCTCTAATTTGTTAATTCTACACAACCCGTCAATAGCTGCAGAATAAGCTATCACACTCGGCCAGAAACCCGACTTAGTTAGGTCAACCAAAAAATTGCATGCGTCCAGCACTTTATTATGTACACATAGCTGTTTTACAAGAAAAGTGTAATGTTTAATCCATGGCTCGAAACCATTGCACCTCATTTCTTTAATTAATTTAAGTGCTTCAGGCACGTTTTCTCTTCTACATAAACACCCAAGTATTGAATTATAAGTAAAAGCAGTTGGCTTTATTCCATTGCTCTCCATTTTTCTCAAAATTTCGTGACTGTTCTCTAATCTGTTGTGATCACAAAGCTTATGAATCAAATTGTTAAAAACTAATACACTATCAGCACAATCTATTTCAATCATGTAATTTACAAGTTCCAAAGCAATTTCCAATTTCTCGCTCTGGCACAAAGCATTGATAACAATACTAAAAGAAGCAGAATTTGGCCTCACACATCTCTCGTGCATCATAGAGCCAGTTGTCAAAGAATTCCAGTAAGTTTGATCACTTTCAACTATTTCAGATTCGTGACTTCCACTTCTTGCAGTTTTGATCATGGCTTGAAGTAGCAGATAAGCTTGATCTACATCACCCTTACTGACAAGCCCTTTTAAGATTGCATTATAAACCAAAACTGCACCATTCCCATTCAAAGTTTTCTCATTTTCATGTGTCAACCTTTTTACAGTGTCAACATCTCCTTTCTCCAAGAAACATCTGAGAAGTTGAGCAACGACACCAGCACCTGGAAAAACATCAGACCGCCTCATTTCATCGTATAAATTCAAAGCCTTGTCAAACTCCCCACTCTCACAAAGCCCATCTATCATCACGCTGTAGAGAGCCAAATCCTTCCTAAAACCTAATTTATCCATCCTACCAAAGAGGATAAGCGCCTCCTTCACCCTCTTTTCGCGTTTGAATCCATGAATCAATACACATAGAGTCTTCTCATTCAACTTAACGTTATAGTCTTCCACCTTGTCAACCAACTCCAAAGCTTTCTCAACCTCTCCACACTTACTCAATGACACCACTAGAATAGCAAACACATGTTTGTCCACCCAATTCTTCTCGCTAATCCTATCAAACACATTCAATGCATCTGCCATCCTACCTCCATCGCAGAAAGCCTGCAAGAGAGCTGTTAGAGTGAACTTATCCGGCAACCAACCCAAATCAACCATCTCCTTATACCTTGCCTCAACCAAATCAATCCTCCCCGACCTCCTCAACGCCTCTAGCAAGCAATTATAAGTATAAACAGTAGGCACACAATTTAAAAGCATAGCATGATCAAGCAAAAAGCAGGCCTCCTCAAACAACCCAGCCGCACCATAACATCGAATAAGAAAGCCCAAAGCACCGGGCGAAGTGGGGATGCGAGACGTTACCATGTCGTCCACCAAAGCTCGCAAAGGTGGCAGCTTTTGGCCCTGGCGAGTATCTCCGCCAAGCAGGTGTAGGTGTAGCAGGTGTGGGCGAAGCCGGGCTGCTCCTTGGCCCACCTGAAGAACTCGCACGCTGCCCGCCACCCCCTGACGCGCCGCAGCACGAGCTCCGCGATCTCTGGCGAGAGGGCGGCGGCGGGAAGGTCCAGGCGGGTTCGGAGGGGAGGGGGCGCGGAGAAGAAGGCGGCGAGGTGGAACACTGGGTCGGAGAGGGAGGGGAGGAGAAGTCTGGGTGGAAGTTTCGGTGAGCGGCGGCGGCGACGGCGACGGCGACGGAGAGGGAGGTGGGGGTAAGGAAGCGGCGGGAAATCGGGGAAAAGACAGCAACTTGGCATTGTAGGAGACACCGGAGATGGCCGCCGACCCCCGCCGGAGACGAGGGCGCCGCCGGCAGCCGAAGGATTTTTTTTTATGAATTGAATTTTGCCTCAATTTTGCCATTCAACGAGGCCCATCACTAAAGCCCAAGCCAGGCCCATTGGGCTCGCCGGCCCAAGAATATAAGCCCACGCCAGGCCCATAATCTTAACCGTTAAAGGCGCTTAGGGAAACCTGGCTTGGGCTTAACCGTTAATGGGCTGGCTTGTGCATTCAACTTGGCTTGGGCGTAACACTCAATGGGTCCAGTTCAAATTTCAATCCGTTTTTGCACATATATGCACTTCTCTCCCAAATAAAGCAAAATTTTCATATGTTGGGGAGGCGGGGGCTATAATTTGGGTTATACCCTGTGTGTGTGTGAAAAGATTACTTAGAGTTTGGGCAAGAAAAATTCTTGCCCTTAAATCAATCTTGATCGTCTAATTATAAAGATGGTCTAGAGTAAATATATCTAAGAAAAAAAATCAATCCTCCTTTTTTTGATATCGTCGGCCAGATCCAACGGCCGGCCGACTAGATGTGACTTCCCACCAGCAAGATTTGGCCAAGATGAGGTGCTAGAATTGGGCAGAGGCGGCCAAAGTTGGCCACTAATTGGGTTCAGCCGGCTTCAAGCCGGATCTAGTCGAAGGCTGGCCAGGCCGTCAGCGGTTTGGTCGACAGTGATTGCAGCCAACATAGCAAGAGGTGTTTAATTTTTCTTATTTTTCAAATATAATTTAATCTAAGCTGTTTTTATAATCAAACCCAAATTATCTAAGCAAGGGAGAATTTTTATGCCTTATGGGTAGGCTATCCGGACTATATATATATATATATATATATACACTGTGCTTTTGGTAGTGAAAAATATGTTTTGGTTTAAATGAGTAGACAACATTATCAAACCCCTTAAATCCCAGTGTGTTCATTGTTACATTTTCGTATTATTTTCATCGTTCCCATCATGATCAATTGCCCTAGTTGTGGAACAGCTTGGGCCAACTAACTAATAATCCTAAAATTAATATAAAAGACTAGATTGGGTGGGCAGGCTTCTGATAACTTTATATATTATCCAACAAAACTAAAGATGGTATGAGAACCACATTTTACTATTTGCTCCAACAATAAACAAATCCCTGCCCAGCCGGTTGTTATGTATCTTCCTGGGAGGGTCTACAACCCTGAAAACAAGATTAATGGAGAAATGCCCTTTTTAATCTTTTGAGTATTTCTAAACAGATGCAAGCAACTAATCTCACCATGAATCAACAAAGGGTATCTAGAAAAAGAGAAAAGGAAGATCAAAACAAAAAAGAAAAGGAGGTATAGAACAATGAACAAGATGATTCACCATGGCCCAGCTCCAACCACCGCACACTTTAATGTGGAAAAAGAGCCCTCCATTGTGCTGCAACAACTCATCCTCAAGTAATTCCTCCCAACTTTCTTCCCTTTAATTAACCATCAAACAAGTGCACAGACTTTTCCAAATTCCTCTTCACATTCTCTGCTCTTTTGCCTGTCTGCTTTTCCCTATTTGATAAGATGGGATTCCAACTTCCAAAGTAAAATTTGGCCCCAGGAGGCTAAAGCATGACCTTCTAAACAAATTCTCCATTCTTTTCTTGTAACAACAGCAAGCAGATCAAATTGTAGACTGTATCAAAAGAGCTGCCACTCTCAAATGCATGTTGGCATTCATGATTACTAACTTCCCATGCAAATAGGAATGTTAAGAAAATACTTCCTTGAGAGGTCTTTTTCTTATGCTCTCATATTGTCAAATCTGATAGATCATCCTAAGATTATTGTCCTAATAAGGGGCTAGCCAAATTAATTTCAAGATGAATAAGCACAAGCCCTAAACCATCATAATTAGTATTGAATGTAGAACTATTGCAAGATACGTTTCTTCTTCGAGAATTCATATTAATACAATTATAAATTGGATATATAAGTGTAATATTATTAATGGGCATCGATCATTCCTTCAACAGAGCTGCCAACTGATGATACAAGAAGTAGTTTAGTCGTGCTGGCTCAATATTTAGGCATAGATGCTACAGGACGTAATTCCGCAAATAATACTTTCATGGCAAGGAAACATCAATGTATTAAAATAGTGACAAATTGATCTGCCATTTAAAAATGGGCACATAAGAAAGAGATTAGAGCGTGCAGATTATCTTTCTCAAAGTGTTTCTCTAGAAAATGGAAATGGACACTCCCAACTCCCATATACCCACCTTTCTGGCCTTTTGAAGAGTCCACCAACTTTACCTCTGTGTCTTATGTAAGGTAGCTTTATCTCTTACTTGACTAATAGAGTGTTTCTTATCTAATCCACCTTTTCAACAGCACGCCACCCAACCTCAGATTATGGGCAAATTGAGTTTGTGAGACACCAAAGCAAAGAGTGGCCATCTTTGTCCCTTAAAGCTAAGACAAAGGATTAGCCATAATGGTTGTTTTCTGATTTAGCATAATGGTTGCTTTTTTGCAAAGTTAGCTTTTCTCAATAAATCATTAATCACCCATCTCTCACAGTGCTTATCTTTCTTGAATGTCATTCATCTACACTATAAAAAACTTGCACCAAGGAAAAGATTATTTGAAGTAAAGGGAGTAAAGGCACTGCTTTTCTTTGAATTTCATTCCTCGTTACATAGAAACAAGGCCAACCCAGAAAAACAAAAGAGATGCAGACAAGAAGGATGGGGCCAAAGGCATCTCCCCTTTCAATCCCTCAAAGCTCATTACCTAAATTCTCAACTACAAGAAAAGACGTGATCAACACACGCAAAAACTATATGATACTCGTAGAAAGGATAGTATCTACAAATAAGGTATCTGTCTCTTTCCCTGCGTTATAACTTGTTTTCCATACTCAAGCAGCACAACCAGGCATCAAGCACCTTGTAAAGAACCCCGTCACCTTGCCCTGCATGGCAAGAATAAAGTCACATGAATATGTTGAATGCAACCAAAATCTCGTGACACAATAAGAGCATGCCTTCTCCTTACAACTGCCACAATTATTCATTTACGAGAAACAAATAAATGGACCGTCGATCCTAACGATTTGACAACTACCAGTAATTGTACCGGAACATATATCCAAGTTGACAATAAACAATGATGCAAGATTAATGGTCCATTTCTTGCAGTCCTAACATAATAATGACGTTAAGGGACTAGATTTGTCCACACGGGGGGGAAGAAGTTGGCCTACCCGTCTTCTCCTTTGACTCTCAAGGAGAAGCTCTGGAGGAATTTTGTACAGGTCCTCATCAACAGCCTTGGGGGCCCTTCGCTGCCGAGGGGACGGTGTAACATCACACACCTTGCGTTGTTTTTTGTTTCTTTACCAGCTTTGTAGCGCTTGGAGCTAGCTTTGGCCTGGAAAGGGTACAAAATTCATGGAATTTGATTTTCAGGCAGAAAACCAAAACCTCTAGTGCACACATGACAAAAGAAAATAGTTCATGAAGAATAATATTTCATAATAAACTTGAAATAATTGAAAGAGATAAAGAAAGGGTAAGAAGACTTCAAAATGCCAAATGCTACTTTGTAAAAGAAGGAACCATCTTTCATAATAGTTCCATTTCTAGCGTGCAATGAGCTACTCTTTTCATTTTACAGATAAAAATGAACTCCTTAAGGTAATGAGTGAAGATGATAATCTTTTTGCTTGAACGTTAGGAGAAACAGAGCTAGATGCTAAAGGAAATCTGGCTTTTCAGCAGAACAAGCAATTTACCTTGGGGTGGGAAACCAGGGGAGGGGTAACCATGAAGAATTCATTCGTGTAGAGATCTTCCATTGTATAATCATTGTAGCGAATAAGACCAGCTTGCCTAGCATCCTCAAAATACTGAGTGATAGGGAGTCCATCACTCACCTCCCAGTTCCCAAATGCTGGTATGTGATACCTCTTGTAGTAGTCCTGCACGAGAAAGCAGAGAAAGAACATTAAATCAAGCATTATCCTCCCCACTAAAAAGGAGCACATATGGCAAAAACAAAAGCTAGATACAAGGTCTACACTCACCTCCATGAGAACAGTGTCAAATGGAAGTGGAAGAAGAAGAAGAAGAATAAGAAGGTGAGATTTGACAAGGGACTCTGAACAACGGAAGAGGTGGAGCTTTACCGGGTGGTCAGTGGGCAGTGGGCACATGGGATGTAAATATATAACTAGCTTGAAAAGTTTTTTTTTCAAGGAAATAATTTGAAAAGTTTGGTTATAGGGATTGGGAGTCTAAACAAGCAAGTAATAATTAGTTAGAATGGAGAAGAATACAGGAGGCCAAATGGACGTGGGCAGCGGTAACTTTTTGGACTTTTTGGTTTTGCTTTTTGCCCTTTTCTTTGCTTCTTGTCTCTGGTCATCTCATACTCCACCAGTCAAGAAGGTCTCCACCTCCCGAGGTGGTGATGGGTAAGCAAGTCGCGCAGAAGCTTGGCTTGCTCACAAGCCCAAAGCAATAGTTTTTGCCATCTTTCCAACTCTCACGCTGACTTATTACCATTTACATTACTCTTTGTACGTTCGCTGCACGACACATGTTTTCGGGGAGAAAATTGTATGGAGTTACTTGGAAAATAATATTGAATTGGTGAAAAACTTTGCCGGGAAGTCACTGGTTTTTTGTGATACCCAGATGCTGTAATGTATGTGAGGTTGCTTCATTGGAGAACATGGCCACTTTATTCAAAACTTAGGCTTTGGTAAGCCAAAATCTAATTTTGTAACAATGATATTAGATGTTCATCTAAAACAGTAGCACAAAGAATGAACATATATATTTGCTGATACATTTATACACAGCTGTGTGGCAGCGGCAAAGCGAAATTGCTCTAAGAGCTGACTATAGCCAATTACTTCATTAAAAACTTAGATTTTCATTGTTAATATATTAAGCACAGTAACAGGTTTCTTGTCAAAAGGTAAAATGGCCTATTTCTTACTTCAAAACTCAGAAGTGATGCTTTGAAAAATCCACAACAAAAGCAGTTAACAACCTAGGCTCACTGCTCAACACCTATTCATCTATTTAGGCCATGGCTGAGCCGCCATGTAAAAATACAAGTCTGAAATTGGCATTTGTTTTCTTTTAACGCAATTTGACACGTCCTGAGCAAAGACGAGTTTCGGTGAAGACAGTAAATGTGAAAACTTCTAACTCGGAAACGACTTTCTCAACATCTGGGGCGAAGTAAACAAATGTAGTACTAACACATACCTTCGGTTTAAGAATTCTTTAAATTCTGAACAGAGTAAAGAATAGCTGTTGCCTATGCCTATTTGTCTACATTCCCACCCACCATTTGTTTAGGTGAAGACAGTAAATGTGAAAACTTCAACTCAAAAAACGACTTTCTCAAATCTGGGGCCAAGTAAACAAATGTAGTACGTACACATACCTTCGGTTTAAGAATTCTTTAAATTCTGAACAGTGCAAAGAATAGCTGTTGCCTATTGCCTAATTGTCTACATTCCCACCATTTACTACAGACCAGATCCCTACCCAACTCCAAGCTCAAACATCACATGGAAGAAAAGCGTCAGTTTAATGCAGCCCAGACAAAGCCGACATGGTTGACCTTTGGGCATGCTCCCGCTAGCGGTTTTCCTCCTATTTCACGTGACCAAGCGCATTGTTAATTTGGTAGAGAAGCTTGAAAAAAATATCATCTTGGCTTTGGGAGGGTGAAAAATATTTCTCACATCAGATTTCAAAAGAGAAAATACAAGAATAGTTTGTTTTCAGTAATGACAAAGTATTACCTCTTTATGTTGCATCAGGAGGTGGTGTGCTAAGGCTCTGAAAATATTACAACCTGGAAAAGTAGACGATTGAGAGTTTGACAAAAGGATTAGACTTTGATTCAGCCTCACGGTGGCTATTTTTAAACATCATAGCAGCATTTGGAGTCTCGCACTTTGGCTGCCAAGTTCTTTCCAACTAAATACTTTGCTGTACCTTGCTAGAAAGCTTTCTCTGCTCTGCCCAATAGATTGAAGTTGCAAGTACAAGAGTATTATCTTTCTGGGGTAATATCCGGGATGGTGCAACTGTTGGAGAAACGATAGCATGTACGGGACTGTGCCCATACTTCTACGGCTGCCTGCACTGTTTTTTGTGATGTGTGGTCGCCATAAAATCTAGAAAGAGGGAGCTGGTACACTTACATGATCTAATGGTCTGAACGTATAATCTACACGCTACTTGGTTGTGTCCTGCATGTAACACATTCTGATGTAAGACAAGGAATGGCTTCTCTTTTAGGTCAAAGATCTTGCTTTTTTCTCAGATCGCCTGCTATAGACTTCGATTTTAAATGACACCCTGCCAACCCACTTGTCCAAAGCCAAGATCAAATGGGCTCTTCTGCTATATTTAAGCAAACCAATTTGAAACTCTTGGTTCCATGTAAGAAACAGCAGTCACCCTTTCATCTCTCGTGAGTTTTGAATCTTTACTTCTTTCCGCCAAAAGTAATGACAGCACATGTTTGGAGAAAAAAGAAAAAGAAAAACTATTGGCAGCATAAGCCTAAGCCACTGAGATGCAACATTGATCAAGTGTACATTGATTTGAAAAAGAATTTTTACATGTCCCTCTCTCATTGGTAGACTTTGTACCATGTTGTAATTGATTTTTTTGTTTTGTAACATAAGCTGTTGGCATCAAAATGGGTTAGAATAATAGCAATTTTCATTGACTCAGATGCATCTATATACTAGAAAGAACTGAAACGACCAAATCAACTAGGAGCTACTTTTTTGTCTCATCCATTTTGTAGCAGACCACTTCTCTCCTAGCAGAACTTCACAGCCACCATGAACGCTTTTCGGGTCTGAGGTTCCGTCTAGTCCCTAGTAAAAGCATTCATAATTTATACAAGTTGAAATCATGGACAAGGGTAGCCATCTAACTTACAGTAATATCCACACAACGGAAGTAAATGAAAATGACATACCATGCTCCAGAAAAGGATTGCATCCCCTCTAACAGGTTTCACAGACAAGCCTTGTTTGATCTTTCCTCCGCAAGTACAGTTTCCTTCTCCAGCCTGCCCGTTCAAATTGATCAAATTAGTTCATTTTTCCAATGAAATGTGAAAGTAGAGAGGAATGGGAAGCATAAATTACAAGGATTGATCTAACCAGAGCAGCACAAAAAAATAACTAACCAATGGAAAGTAAGTTTCACCGCCTTCTTGTACAGTGCTCAAATACATGAGCATCGTTGCAACTCTTTGGCCTCCACGTTTCAAGTTAAACTGCACACATAGCATCTGTTAACATAAATGCTACACAAGAAATACAAGGAAACTGTCAAAATAGGTTGTAGGCTTGTTTCAATAATTTTGAGCTGTGCAAGCCAATTAATGTAGAATGCAGACTGCATTAAACTTCCAAGTTTACAAGATTTCCAGTGACTAAATTACTGTCAACTGTTGTTAGCTTCTTTCCTTTCAATTGTATTTGTAAATGTTTTAAAGCAAAGATAGGGAGTGACCAATAACTTACAGAATCAGAAAAATAGTCATGATGAGGCAAATAATACTGATTCTTTTCGTACCTGTGTTTCTCCACGTGTTAGAGTTAACAGTAACATAATAAGAAATCAGCATAGCTGTCTTTACAGCTATATTGCAAGGAATAATGTTAAAAATACCGAAGAACTTGAATGAGCTCTCCGTTTTCTGCAGGCACTTGAGAATACACTGAAATTCGCTTTTCAATCGCCTGACAAACAATGAAAGAAGACAAGCTTTCAAGCGAAGAAATATAATGCTGCATCAGATGCAATGAACAAAAAACAATTTTGGCAATTGTTGAAAACAATAACCTGGACAAGTGGATATTTCCTCTCTGCGGAATTTAAAAACATACCCGAACTAGTCCTGACCTTGCTCTTAAATCCCTGGAGCAGAATATATCCAACTAAAGTTATTTCCGTAACAATTGAGGTGATTTAAATAAACAATAGTTTGAAACTATGCATCAAACAGGGGGGAAAATATACTACCAAAGGAGACGCAAGTATAAACAATTTCGGAGGCCCTAAAATATTTGATAAACAAACAAAATAACCATAAAAGATCATCACATAATGGTGAATACATAGATTATCACTAGGTATTGTCCTCTGGGCAAAAGTGAAGCCAAATCGATCATAGATCAGTTTCAGGCTTTCTCGACAGGTTAAGGAGGTCATGAGAGTGTTGAATAGAAGAGAGGGACATCTCTATAAGGCCGATAGTCATCTGAAAAACCAATCCACACACATTTCTCTTCAAACATGATAGAAGTAAAGCTGATTATTATCTAAAAAGAGAAAGATAAGACATAATTATTTTTGCTACTCTTTTCCATTTGTCTAAGCAGACCACTATACACAACTTATTCGGAAAAATATATATATCAATTCCAGAACTGGTGGAAATCAAAAAAACGTATACCATTCTTTAACAAAATAACTAACAACATAAACAAAAAGGACAGAACCACTTGGATCTCGAGAGATGGGCTGTTCATAGCATACATGCCTTCCCTGTTTTTGAATCTACAACTGTTGAAATTTCCAATCGAGGCTTGGCAAGGGCTATGAGATAGTCACATTCCTGCAAGGTCAATAGAAGTGTTACACTATTCATACGGAGGCTAATTTTTCTGCTATATAAATCATACTTTAGAATGAGGCATGCATTTTCGTGTTCAAGGTCACAGTATTTTGCACGTGAACTAATAATTAAAGCCAAGAAAAATGATCTAGGATGACCTCAAGAGAAAACAAGGATGAAAAAAGGGCTACATGAAATTAAAACGATAACAAATATGCCAGATAACAAGATTTGTCTCTTCTGTGGAACCTGATTTTGACATGTTATCAAGGCAAGCCAATATATGATGTGATTAATATGTACAGCCCAACCACGGGCAATTAAATGAGGCAGCATTCTGAATATCTTTAAGTAAACATATTATGGATCACTTCAGGTCTTAAATTCCTCTTGAAAAAGAAGTATATACTATGCTGCATAAAACAGCTTCATCTTACTGTGTGAGGTTGGCGATATAGATTTTGTAATACAAAATAAACACTTTCACATTAACACTTTTGACATAAAATCCATGCAAAAAGAAAATGGATGTGTTTTGACTGATGATGCCCTTTCTGATGTCAACTCCTAAAATTAAAAATGAGATACGGTCATCAAGGAAATATATCTTTCCAAATTATAGGACAGTTTTTATACGATGAGATTGCTAGATTAACATTAGCATAGTCATCTTCCAAAACTAAGCTATAAGGCCGGCAACAAGAAATCAAGTATGCTCGTATATGGAAGTGGGACAAAAAATACATATTCAAAACCCAGGTAAATGGAAAACTGTCAAAACCGCTTTAGATTTCTCAAATTTCTTTCATTGCATCATTCTTTCATGCATATAAATGTCCTTAATAGGACGCCCATAAAGCAGGGAAATATAATTGCTGAAAACCTATCATCTACAAGGGTAGCATTGAGATAATGTAGTTATAAAGCAGTAATTATGCATTTACAAGTTAGATCATTGAGTTCAACCAAGCATCACCGGAAAGTTGCTTCTACCATATCTGATAACCTTGCACAGAACCTTCTAAAAAAGTACCAAAATCTAAAATTTGTTTTTGACGTGCATACCTCTGTACTCAAGAAATTATGTAAAACAATGATTCGGGGAGACCAACTAACAATATCAGGTTTGACCTGCATAGATAACAAATCAGCAAAACAATATATGATTTAAATGAATCAAGTGAAGCCACGAACTATTCAGATTTCAGATACTATTTACCCATTTTTATATGCAAGAAAAGCAAACAAAACAAGCTTGTGAAGATCTTCGTGTCAATAACATGGAACTTACAAGTCCAATACGCAGAATTTCAGCATCCTCATCATTTACCCATAGGTCATCATCACCTGAAAATTGACGATAATGAGACTAGGAAGTTATGCAGTAGAATAATGAATACTTAGTCCACAGCTCAAGACAGTGAACAAGATCAGGTCTTGTCGTTTACCCCTATAAGGCACAAATATTATATCGATTGCAAGGGGAGAAATTCAAATCCCCAACAACCTACTTAGGTTAAAAAACGGAGAAACGAGTTGCCCATATCAAGGACTGCAGAAGACACCATCATCAAGAAAATAATGGAATATATGGCGAAATCTGAATGTATAGTTTCTAATATGCATAAAACTTCATTCATGGATAGGCTACTCGTTGAACTTAAAGAAAGTGTTTTGTCTTTGGCAGCAAAGTTATCAAGATTCGAGTTATTCTTTGTTCAAGAAAAAAAAAACTATGACCAAATGCTTTATACTGAGAAATATATACAGAAAGATTACTTTTGGCCAGGAGCAGAAACATATGCAGGCAAAATATGAATAACAATTTATAGAATTGGGAAAATGGAGCAAAATTATTGCAAGCCTTAAATTATGTTTACCAATTTTTTCTTCCAGGCGCCGAAGAAATGCTAACTGGACCAAGGCCCCTGCCCAAATTGAAAGAACCTTAGAATAGAGATAATTGGCTAATTCCCGAATGACGTAGTGGATAAAAATAATCTAAAGCACTAGCCGCTAAAAAAAGGGATATAAATTTGTAGTAGAAGACGACACATCAACAAACAACTGAAGAAAAAAAGTCGAAACAGCAATTAACACAATAAGCATCCATTTCGTTTTGAAATGAAAATATGAACACACCAGATTTCCCCCAACATAAAAGCCACTAGTTAGACACCAATCGCCCCCCAATCCTAAAACTCATACCATGACAAATGCCATCCTCAGAAACAAGAATTTCTCTCCCACAAAAAGAAGAAACTAAGAATTTCTGTCCACCGACATGATTCATGAATCCAACCAGGAAGTCACCATCACAGAACCACAGCCAAAACCCAGAATCAGATCCAAAAAACCCAGATTCTGAAAACAAAATAAAAAATCTTCAAACTTCAAACACAAGACAATACCAATGATCATGCCGATGGTGACCAAGGTGAGAAGTCCAAATATGTACTTGGTCTTGGCCATGGCCGCTCCCAAAGAGACGCCTAGAAACAACTACAAAGACTATATACGTCTAGATTGTGAGTGGAGGTGCAAGAAAGGAAGAGGAGAGGAAGAGTATTTAGGAGGGAGACTTCTAGCTTTTGACTTGTGTGGAAGAAGAAAACCAGAAGAGACGGCCGTGGTGAGAGCAACCATGGCGGGTAAAAGGGTGGGTGGCATCACCGGCATGAGCCAGTGTCCCTTCCATGGAATCTGGTCCTGCAATCTAGGCCACCCTTAGATTCTCTCTTCACCATTTTTAATTTTACAACAGGAAAATTTATTTTCTATTTAAATTAAAACTAAACTATTTTTTTTATAAATATAGTTTTATTAAATAATAAAATAGACTGTTTGTAGATTATGATTTTACACACAGGCTCTAGTTGCATGAAAAGAAAAATTGTAAAAATTTGGATATTTTTTTATACTTTGTTGTATTTTTGATTGGCTGAAATCTCGTTATCGAATAGCTTTTAGTTTTTATTTTATTCATACGAGTATATATAAATAAATAAAAAGTATCTTCTCGTCAAAACTTTTATTAATTTATTTTAAAGTTTATTATTTCAATTTAAAAAAATTAGTGTTTCCGGGTATTCGCATGTATGTATATATAGTTTTATAACTAGACAATATTTGAACGAGATTTTGTTTCGTGTGAAATTCTAACAGAGGTTATTTTGTCAAAATTTATTTTTTCTCTAGTGTTGGAGTAAAAGCCCATTAGATACAGGGAGTTCAAACTGAACTGGACTCACATCTATTAGAAAATGGACATTTTTTTCCCAAATAATAAAAAAGATAGTGAAAGGATAGTCGGGTTGAAATTGGATGCAAATTAATTTGGCTGCATCGAAACTATATGCTGTCCAAAATCAACCTAAATGATATAAGAGTTGGCAGTATATGGCAATGTAATTGGTAAAAAAGCGAGGAAGTGAAAGATTAGTTTCGATGGAGTAGTTGGACTCAGTTTCAACTGCCCAATTAAATCAAGATTGGTTGCATTTTCCACGGATAAGTCCCAGAAGTAAAAACCAATTAAAGAGCTATTAGATGCAGACTTTCCTGATTCTTCCCCAACCCTTCAGACAGGTCATTATCAGTAAAATAGCAACCTTAACCCATAAAAGTTGAATTGATTAGACTTTAAAGAGCTCTAATAAATGGATCGGTTA
Organism: Piper betle; assembly: GCA_033002965.1. Taxonomy (NCBI): domain Eukaryota; kingdom Viridiplantae; phylum Streptophyta; class Magnoliopsida; order Piperales; family Piperaceae; genus Piper; species Piper betle. The sequence continues at coordinate 36,102 of JAURVB010014164.1, read as the reverse complement.
AAACTTAAACCTACTGACACATCCTATGCAAGTTGATACTCGGACCTTGTAAACACTAGGAATGCGCCCATCTCTGCCAGGAAAAACTGAACTACAAAGTTGTTTATCACTTATCATCATCATCATTTTTATTTTATCTTAATTAAGAAGAATTTTTATTTTGCCATTTGATTGTTTTTTTATTATTGAAACAACTAAACTACCCGATGATTAAATTAACAAGCTGTTATTCACAAGAATTGAACAAGGATAATGACAGACAAGAACTTGCAAGATTATGCAAGCAACGTTACATACTTCTAACAATACAGGAAGATCTCTCGTTACACACATACAAGATTATGCCACAAACTAAGGGCTGAAACATTCCATGAACAGAGAGAAGGTGGCCTCTGTAGGCGGGATCACCGGCCATGCCCCGAACTGGAGCCCATGGCCAGAAACCTCCTCCTTCTCCGGCACTACTTTTACAGGCTGCACCGGCCCACTAATTGGCTCCCTGGAGAAGAAGCTCTGCTGGCCCTTCTCCCTCAGCTTCTCCAATTGGCTTGTCCACATATCCACCAAACCAGACATCTTAGGACTTCAAGAAATTTCTGATCACTTAATATCTGCTTCGATGAACTTGAGTTGGTATAGAGTGAACACTAACAATAAGAGATATATATATATATAGGTAAAAAGATGGAGCTAAAAACCATGTTCCATAGGTGCTTAGCTTCTCCAATCGGTTGGTTTGATAGTTTTCTGTGGGTGGGTACCCGTGGGAAGAGGGTACTCTGTACCTTGTGGGCCAAAGTGTAGCCACTTGCAAACCCACGGGCCGCAACTGCACACTAACAATACCAGGTGCTTCCTCCTTTATGAAGCTCTGGTTTGAGGTGGTAATACGACCCAGATCAGGTAATTTACACCAAAGGATCATTTGAAACACTTGATTTATATTAACAAAATTAACTGCTTAGCTTTGTAAAAATAACACCCAAGTCTGAAAACAGTCCTTCAAAGCTCAAACCACCTGATACCTAGAACAAATTCGTTTCACCGGATTCAATTATAAATGCTGGCTACCTTTCGTGTCCAAATCCTGCAAGGCAGGCACACAATTTGTTAATCATCAAACTAAACTCAAGAAATATTCCACTTTCAAGCATAACTTTCTTACCTTGGTGCTTCACGACTTTGTAAATCAGCTTGCTCACTTGTAGTACAGACTAGATAATGACCATGCAGACTTTGTAGATCATTTGCAGTTGATCTCACAAGAATCTAAGTAGCCAAACTGAATCCCATATGAGCAAGTTCACCTTCCAACTTTCTCAAGTTGTCCATATCCCCGACCTTGGTATAACCTTGTATGAAAGCATTATACAACTCAAAGTCTGGCTCAAATCCCTTCCCAACCATCTCTGCCAGCAGTTTATGAGCTTCATCCATACTCCCCTCCCACACAACCCCCTAATGATACACTCATAGCTCTTCCGACCTGGGAAGAAACACTCAATCCCCAATGCCGATCTCAGCACCTGCAAACCATCGCAAACCCTTCCATGGCTGCACAATTCTCTTACCAACTCGTCAACCACCGAAGCTTCTGGTCTGAAACCTCTCCTACGCATATCATCAAACAGAACAAGCGCAGGTTCTACACCGCCCACCTGACAATGGCCTCTGATCAGATGCTCGTATGTGACGCAGGTCGGCTCCATCCCACCCATCACCATCTTCCGAACAAGCTCCTCCCCTCGCTGAACCTTCCCACCTTGGCAAAAACCTCTGATCAATGTGTTGTAGGCCATTGCGTCGGGTGCAATTTGCTTCCTTTTCATGTCATCCCACAAGTTCATGGCGTCTCCCATCTTGCTTTGGTCGATGGCCGCCGCAATGAGAATACAGTAGCTGTAAAGGTTCAAATTGCAACCAAGTTTGCACATTTTAATTTTCGTTTCTTCCAATTTGTCGAACATCTCCTCTTGGTAGCAGGATAGAAGCAACCTGTTGAAGATGTGTGCATTCGGAGGAGAAAGCTTCAATCTTTCACAATCTTCTCCGAAGATATCCCGGAAGGTGGCCATCCCAGCATCAGTCCCCTTCACCTTGCAGACGGTCTTGATCAGCAGATCGGCGGTGGGCATCGCTGGGGAGATCCGGCAGCGGTGCAACCGCCGCACGATTTCCACGGCGGCGTCGACCTTCCCCGACTGCAAGCAAGCTCTGACGAGCAGGTCGAAGACGAACGGCGCCGAGTCTCCGGCGGTGTACGTCCTGGCGAGACTTCGGAGGAGGGCCGCCGGCGGCGACGAGCGGAGGGCGGCGGCGATGAGGGACTGGGCGGCGGAGCGGAGTCGGGCGCGGGCGAGGGTGTGAATGGCTGCTGAGTAGGAGAGGGCGTCGTGGCGACAGAGGTGGTAGTGCTCCGACCAGAGGAAGAAGCGGAGGGCGAGGCGGGGGTTGTTGCGGAGGCGGAGGACGATGCCGGCGGCCTGGGCGGCGGTGAACCCGGCGGGGTGGACGGCGCGGAGGTGGTTCCATCGGCTCCGGCTCCGGAGTCCGGCGAGAATCGACGCTGCCGATGAGACGACCGAATCGTCCTCGCCGGAGGGGTACCGATCGGAGGAGAACAGGCATGGAAGAGGAAGGAGATGGTAAAGTTGTCGACTTTGGGGTCGGATGCTCAACATGGCTTTACCGAGACATCGCCAGCGTTCGACGGAGAAGGCCGGCGAGTGGGCTACACCGACATGGCGACCGGACCATTGGAGTTAGAAAATTTTGAAGAGGAAAAGAACGATGTCATGGTGGAGGAGGCCTCCGACACCGGCGTCGGCTATTACAAGAGTCATAAAACCTTCAAGCTTTTTAAACCTCCAACTCCACAATATTGGCATCTCATTATGGACATGGTATAAAAATAAAAACAGTATTGAAGATCACTTCATAATTTAAATCAAGACATGGTATAACCCAAATGCTAATCATATAACTATAGAGAGAGTGCCTAGCTATTGCAAGTTATTAGAAACATTGAAGTTGATCAACTTCAACTCAGGCAAATTGCATGCATATGCTTGATACCGTTTCATAGCATTACAACTGATTTTATCGGAATCCCAACCTTTTCCTTATAATTTCATGTCTACAACGGCCCCATGGAACTCAGAACAAGCAAAACCGTGAACAAAGGGTTTTCATTGTCCCTTCCATGAAGATATGGCAACCATGCCACCTGGGCACCTTCCACCCTTCGCAGTACTTGCACATGACTCCAGCTTCGCCGTCTCTTCTGGTGTGAGCTTGACAGATAGAGCTCCAATGTTCTGGTTCAAGTTCTCAATCTTTGTTGTTCCAGGGATGGGACACACATCTGGCCCCTGGTGGTGAACCCATGCCGATGCTAGCTGTGAAGGAGGGCAGCCTTTTCTTGCAGCCATCTCACTCACCCGCCCCTAAATGAAAGCATTCTGCTCTAAATTTTCCGCTTGAAATCGAGGCATACGCTGCAAAATTTTAATTGTACGAATCAATCATCATTGTGGAGCTTCTTGATTGAAAATCAATCATCAAATGAATGATCATATGCTGCAAACAATAATCATTTTAACTTTTTGGCTAGGTCGCGTATAAGTGTCTAGTGTCTCTCACTTGCAGAATACAAGAACTCTCTTCAGCATAAAAAGGCATCCGATACAAAGCAATCTTCGTTTTTGTTTTAGTGAAAAAGTTATAACTACACAAAACAATAGTTCTAAGTTTCAAACAAATGTAAAAAAGTGACAAATAGTATCTTTGGAGAACATCATAAGGTTCGGTTTAAAAAATACCTTACGAAAATCATTTGGTTCCAGATTCTCTACCATTTAGGTCCGGATGAAAGAACCCTTTCCTATAAGGAACAATTCCAATGCCAAGCTCCATGGCGTTCATGGATTAGACATTGATTTTAGTTATGTCTATAGCAGCCTATGAAATATTTAGGATATGAATAGTATAGTTGATTTGCTCACCTACAAGTATCCTCTACATCCCTTGTCCACAAAGACCAATCCAATTGTACGGCTGTAATAGAATGCACAGCATGCGCCTCCGGATTATTTTGTTGGGATTATCCTACGTGACTTTGATATCGTACGTGACTTTGATATCGTTGGGATTTAAGAAGAGTTTATTAAGTGGGTATTGTCTGATAAAAGCGATAATAATTTTGGGATCACTTGACACGTGAAGAGGAAGTCATATGATGATAATTTCAAGATTGCCTGATGTGTAAAGAGAAATTGTTGGATTTATCCCACGTCGGTCGTATAGAGTATTAGCTAATTTCGAGTATTTAATATTTCCCTGTCTTCCACACATTCTTCAAACAAAATCAAATATAACACAACACAGTTCCCTTCTACCTAATTCATTAGCTAACATCTATAGGTGACGCCGGAGTTGACAGCATGGTGGATCAGGCAGATCATGTCGGACTCCGGCTTGGGAGAGCCGTAGAAGGCGGGCATGCCATGCAGCCGAGGCCTGGGAGGACACCTCCATCCCCTGTGAGCCCAGCTTCATCCTGCCAACTTCAGCCGCTCACTGTAAAAGCAGGGGTAAAGCAGCAGGTGAAGTGGATGAGTTGGTATTTTGGAAGACATGGAGAGACCATGGGAAGGTATAAATATATTATAATATAGAAAGAGAAGAGACGAAGTTGATTGGTGGTCGTTAGATGACGAACATGGGACGTCTTGCTCATTGGATGGGATCAGATCATAGAACAATTGTTTCCCGATGGCTGGATGATATGAGAAGGTGTGAGATCCTGACGTGCGCAATGACATCAAGGTATTCACACAATGTATGCAAGATCCTAAACGCATAAACAGATACTCCTTGTCTCTTTGTTTGGATTCATCCGGTAAACGCATGAATAGATACTCTTTGCCTATTTATTTAAATTCATTCGCGCGGGTTGTTTGGTAAACGCATGAATAATTATAATTAATTTTAATAAAAATTCAATGAGTTGTTTGTGCACAAAATTGCACATTTTCACATGCAAGACAAAAGACTGATGCGTGTGTGAGAGGGGGTGAGTCAAGAAAGAGTTAACCTAAACCGCCTTTGTCACTAAAATCATGAATTATATATCAACATGTTGTAAAAATAAGGGACAAATAAAATTTTTTACGTGGTTTTATGCGTTCAAGGTGAATCCATAAATTACACCATGGTGAGTCGCCATTCAAAATTCATTATTTATTAATTTTTTATAATTTATAATTAAAGTGAAATTTTGCCACTTTTGATTTAATAGACTCCGAGTGTGCATCGGCTCGATTACTCAAATAATGGAATGGATCTCACGAACGAGTCAAAATCTCGAAAAATAATATATTATTGGACTGAGTTTTGCGTATATCAGAGCGTAAAAGGCTGCTCAATAATTCCTAAAATGAAGAGGATCAAACAAACCGACTTTGGGTTAGTTTGAGTCAAAAAATAGTTGAACCGGGCTTGGGTCGAGCGTCTGGGCTAATTTGGCTGACAAGTAAAATCTATTGATTTATTACGTTATTAAATATCTCACACCAATATTTGTGTCAATGGAAAGAGTACATTTACCACAAAATATTTTATATGTTTTCATCTCAATGTCCTATTAATAGTTTCGTATAAATCTCTTCTTTTTAACATTTTACAATGAATTGCGATTTCATCGTCTGTATAGATTTTATAAACATATTAGAGCATATTACATAAAATTAAACAATTTTACACACATTGAATAAGTTTCAAAGTTGATTTAGTATTACGTATACTATATATTTGCTACATTATTATCCATAGATTCAACACTGAACTTTAAATACTCACTTACACTCAATGGAATTATTGGTAACCCGTGATAAGTATTTAATGAATACACTAATATTATAGTTTTACTACATAGCAGCTTTACTAGATATTATTGTTCTATACAAGTCATTGGTTCATCTCCAACTACGGATATAAACCGATTCTATGACATAATTCTTCACAACTAATAGTTTTCTTCTTCTCAAACGTATAAAGTTTAATATATTTTATCTTAATTATTCCTTAACTTGATTGATTTAATAATCATCAATTCTAACTCAAATGATGGAATATAATTAGAAGAAGTTTGAATCGCTTTCTTAATATGATATATAAATATAAAAATTGTTCATAAGACAAGTATAAATTATCATCATATTTTAGACAATCAAATTAAGATCCACTAGAAATTTATAAGTTTGACATATAAACATTAAGCTTCTAGATGTAAACTTCATAAATGATGTTCAGATCTAATTTTTAAGTTTTCAATTCAATGGTGTTCTTACCAAGTAAAACATCATCATACCTTTAGCATTTTAGGTTTTACACTATTAATTCCATACCTCGTATTATATTAAATTTCATTTCTTATTACTAATCAACAAAGATTTTATAAATTGAACACATCATATTGCTAAATATTAGGAGACAACCTCAATATACACTACAAGTTTATTTTTAGCTATTTATATGAATTAGTGAAACATATATCTTCCCCTCAAGAGTTATATTGTTTTCTATACAAAATATATTAAACTTAAAAAAACATGGTTCACCCACATCAAATGATCTTAAATTCAAGATTCTTTATTCTTAACTTCAGATTGTAAATATGAAACCTCATTATGGTTTCGTCTTTGGTTATTTACAAATAGATGCTAATGAAAAATCTCTAAGAACACTATTATATTGTATTCTCAATGGCTCTTGATATATAATTTATTTATTCACATAAATGAAAGTATATGAGCTTTGTTTTAATTTTTTTAACAATTAAATTACATAAAGATCTCATAAATAATACTAGTAGAAAAATTCATGCTTTAAGAATGAAGTCCATATTCACTAATACTTCATAGTACTAACATAATATACTCTCCTGACAAGCAACTATGTCGAGTAGAGATATCAATTGTTTGCCAATTATAGCCTTTTTGTACATAAACTAATAATTACATTTTTGAAACATTCACTTCATTTCTACCCTAGCAAGAAACATCCTTTGGATAACGGTTTCGTTGTCTTTTGGATGCATTCCAAAGTCCCTACGACTTGCAAACATAATACATTCTACCATACTCATCACAAGAATCAAGCTTTAAATATTGGAATTACATTTATCTTCATAAAACCAACATCAAAGCATTGAGAATAAATTACCATTCATAAAATTTTACCCATAAATTTTAAATGTCATATTACAACCATATTTTTCTCAAATATACTTAAAACCACATTTATTTTAAAGGTTATCAACATTTAATTCATTGAAATATTTGGCACAAAATATAATGACTTGAGAATATTAATATTCTATTATATTACTCGAAGAAACATTTTAATTACTCCTCAACTTGTGCACCAACAAAATAATAAATAGTGAAATGTTTTCTCTATTTCTTTCTCAAAAGAAAAATTCGAAAAGTTACATCATATCAAATTATTTTCACAACTCACAATCAAACCTTGATTTATCCATCATCTTATAAATTCTTGTACTAAATTAATTTATTATTGATTTTTGGTAGAGTTATATAAACTTGGTCTCCATAATTTTTTATTATTTTATTCTCATAAAATCCAAAATTTTGTCGTAGAGTAATGTATCTCTGCACACTTAACACCACTCATAATCTTTAAACTTTTTACTTCATGGTTTTTTTTTATATACATCCGTCTTGGTTGTTATTATATAATAAGTATTTGTGACCCTTCCAAAAAAAATTGGTATTTAATAAAGAATCTTTTGTATGAGAATTTAATTTTCATCCTTTATATGAGAATTTAATTTTATCTGTTATATGAAAATTTAATTTGTTTACTTTTTCTTGACCTTTATTCACCCCACAAAATCATGTGAATTAAGGGCATCTCATTCACAATCAAACAAAATAAAATTAGTCAAAGATAGTGAAAATTAATTGCATAAATATGTTTTTCCACACATAAGAAAGTAACACATGAAATAATATATTTTATATCTACATACTCCTTATATAAGACAGTTTTCAAGAAATAAATAGAAGTTCCTTTAAAATAATCGGAATTAGCAAACTCAAGTCACGCAAATATTCAATTTTTGACTTCAACTTTAAATATTTGTCGATTAAAATCAACAAAAATTTCTCTCTATTTAAGTATTTTTATAGATTCACAATTAATTAAATTTACCTAAAACATTATCCTCTCCACAAGAGAATCTTTCAAATTTATGATTATTCTCGTCAAAACCATACAAAATGAAATAATTTAATCTAACACATGAAAGCAAATTCTACATAATACTCTTGTATTGAAATTGTTGAAAAATAAACAATGTGGAAGTCAAAATTTACACACATGATTAAAGCAGATGATCCCAAAATAATCTACATGACCAATTTATTAGTCTCAAATCCAAATCAAGCCGAAGCGGTTTCTTCAATACAAGCCATCTACACTGGAGAATTTTTTAGTAACTCGTGTATAAAATATAATAAGTAGTCTTCAATCCCTTATTCAACGTAGATCAAACTCAAACTCTATTTAAAATTAAATTTTTCTTCAAAAAAACTCTTTAAAAATCGAATTTTTCTTCAAAAAAACTCTTTAAAAATTGTCCATATCCCCGACCATGGTATATCCAAGCTTGAAAGCATTATACAACTCAAAGTCTGGCTCAAATCCCTTCCCAACCATCTCTGCCTGCATTGTATGAGCTTCATCCACCCCCTAATGACACTCATAGCTCTTCCGACCTGAGAAGAAACACCCAATCCCAAATGCCGATGTCAGCACCTGCAGACCATCGAAAACCCTTCCATGGCTACACAATTCTCTTGCCAACTCGTCAACCACCGAAGCATCCGGCGGGGTAAACGGCGCAGAGGTTGGTCCATCGGCTCTGGCGCCGGAGTCCGGAAAGAATCGACGCTGCCGTTGAGACGACAGAATCGTCCTCACCGGAGTGGTTCCGATCGGAGGAGAGTGGGCATGGAAGAGGAAGGAGATGTTCATGGTTAAGGTGTCGACTTTGGGGCCGGATGCTCAACATGGCTGTGCGAAGACGTCGCCAGCGTTCGACGGAGAAGGCAGGCGCCATTGATCCCGGCGAGTGGGCTATGCCGCCATGGCGACCGGACCATTGGAGTTAGAAAAATTCGAAGACGACGTCTCCGAAACCGTCATCGGCTAATACTCAACTAAATTGGCATCTCATTGCAGTATTTTGATAATCACTTCAGACGTTTAGTCAATGCATGGCATGAAAAAGGCGTACACCACAATGGAAGTTACTAAAACATTAAAATTCTTCAACTTCAACTCACGCAGATAAGACTGCCTATCTGAATCCAAACCTTATTTCTTATAATTTAATACCCCTACTACAGCCCCATGGAACTCAGAACATGTAAAATCGTGAACAAAGGGGAGAAATGCATGGTTTTCATTGTTCCTTCCATGAAGACAGTGGTGGAGTCTCTGAGTTCCTCCAAGTAGCAACCAACATGCCAGTTATGTACCGTTCACCCTTAACTGCACTTGCGAAGGCATATGACTCCAGCTCCGCCACCTCATCTGGCGTGAGCTTCACAGATAGAGCTCCAATGTTCTGGTTCAAGTTCTCAATCTTTGTTGTTCCCGGGATGGGGCACACATCTGGCCCCTGGTGATGAACCCATGCTAATGCTAGCTGTGAGGGAGTGCAACCTTTTCTTGCAGCCATCTCACTCACCCGCTCAAAAATAAAAGCATTCTGCTCCAAGTTTTCTGGTTGAAATCGAGGTATAAGCTGCAAAATTTTAATTCTACGAATGAATCAACATTGTTGAGCTTCTTGATTGAAAATAAATCGTCATATGCTGCAGACTGACTGTATTTTTAACTTCTTTGCTAAAGTCGTATAAGTATCTAGTGTTTCTAATTTGCAGAATACAAGAACTTCTCTCTGGCATAAAAAATGGCATTTGATACAAAGCTTACTTCGTTTTTGTGTGTGGATGTTTGCTACCAGATGCAAAAGTGATCAACTACACAAAATAATAATTCTAAGTTTTAAACTAATGACATGAGCAGTGACAAATAGTATCTATTTGGGAAAATCATAAGGCTTGGCTTGAAAACTACCTTACGAAAATCATTTGGATTCAGATTCTCCACCATTTTAGGTCCAGATGATAAGAAACCCTTCCCAAGAGGGCTATATGAAACAATTCCAATGCCAAGCTCCCTCAAGTCCATGGATCAGACATTGATGTTAGCCAATGAAATGTTTAGGATATGAATTAAATGGTTGGTTTGCTCACCTACAAGTAGGAACAATATGTTCCTCTACGTCTCTTGTCCACAAAGACCATTCCAATTGTACTGCAGTAATAGGATGAACAGCATGCGCCCTCCTGATTGTTGAAGCGCAGGCCTCAGACAGTCCAACATACTTAATTTTCCCTCTTCAACTAGTTTCTTGAGCTCCCCCATCTGCCACATATTCATCAAACAATATGAAATCACAGCTCAGGAAAGGCCCACTAAAAGTCAGAAAATAGCACTCAACACAATTCCCTCTACCTACTGCAATGTAGCCAAAAATTAAGTAGAGAGACCACCAGTAGGCTAGAAACTCCGCTTCAAACTAAGTTCATAATAATCAACAGATGAAGCAAGCCATAAAATGTGCCAATCAATCAATTAACATCCACCAGTCTCTACCCACATCCCAAAAATCCCCCAATCCATCCCAGATAAATCCTAATTGACAGACTGAAAGAGCATAAAAAGAAACAGCTACAGATGCAACAAAGATAGTTTGGAGAAGATACCGTGATCTCGATTGGGACCCTGGTGTCAACCCGGTGCTGGTAGTACAGATCGATGCATTCCACTTCCAACCTCTTAAGGCTGGCCTCACAGCAGGCCCTCACATAAGCAGGATCACCTCTTATCTCCATCTTCCCATCCACCAATCTTCTCCCAAATTTGGTCGCCAGTTGCACCTTCTCCCTTATCCCCTTCAACGCCTACAAAATCCCAAACATCATACCATCGAAAAATGAAAGTTAGAAATCTCTTCAAATAACCAATTACCAAATGGGCGATTAAAAAACAAAAACCCAAGGACCTTGGCAAGGAGGAGCTCGTTGGTGAATGGGCCGTAGAAATCAGAGGTGTCGAGGAAGGTGACGCCGGAGTTGACGGCATCGTGGATCAGGCGGATCATGTCGGGCTCCGGCTTGGAGGGGCCGAAGAAGGCGGACATGCCCATGCAGCCGAGGCCTTGGGAGGACACCTCCATCCCCTGCGAGCCTAGCTTCATCCTACCAACTTCGGCCGCCATGGATGCTCACCGTGAAGGCAAGAGGTACAGAAGAGTGGATGAGTTGACGGACACGAAGAGACTATCGGAAGGTGATCGTTCGATAAAATAACTCTTGGGTTGTCCTCGTTCGTAAATATATGAATTAGGTTATTCCTCTTTCGTAAATATATAAATTTATAATTTTATTTTAAATAAAAATTAAGTTTTTTATAAATTTAATTACTTAAAAAGAATAAAAATAACGTATAACGTTTTTCTTCTTTAATTTTTTGGTTTTTGAATTTTATAGAAAAATTACGACCGTAAAAGGAGAAGAAAATTGTGTGGATTCAAGAAAGGTGAATGTTTTATTGAGATTAGCTTATAATCGTCAATGATAACTTTACCAAGTTCTTAATCTCTAATATTCTTCTTTTATTATCTTTTACGACTTTATACCAATTTTATAAAAAATATAATAAATTAGTATTGGGGAGTTAGTTCTCATGTGGATCTATTCTGTTTTAAAATTGTGATATAGTGAATTTGATCTGATCGTTTGCCCCGTGGTTTTTTCCTTAAATTTGGGATTTTCTACATAAAATTATCTTATTTAATCTCTCTATTTTATTTGGTAATGTTTATCCTTACTTATTGAAATGAGGATTTTGTTTAGTTAATCCCAACAAGTAGTGTCAGAGCCAAGAGGTTTGTAAGTTTTGGTTGTTGATATTTGATGCCTACCAGGTGTTCGGCAAAATTTCTAAGAGCTTAATTGGTGTGCCTGTAATTTATATTTCAATAAGATGGGTGATGATAAACATGTTAAGATGATATCTCTTAAGGGGCCTAGTACTAGCATTATTAAAAAAATGATTGATTATTTATATTTCAAGGATTTATATGAACCTATCACTAGTCAAAAACTGGTAGAGGTGACTGAAAAGACTGGAATAAGTTAGATAAGAAGGCTATGGCCTATTTGAGACAATGGGTAGATGAAGTTGTGTATCATCATGTTTCTGAATTAACGTCCTCAAAATCAATATAGGATAAACTCCAAGAAGTTGATGAGAGGAATACTGATGGCAATAAGACCCTTTTTTATAAGGAAATTAGTGAATTTGAGGTATAAGGATGGAACTGATATAAGTGAGCATCTCAATAAGATGAAGAGTATTATTACTCAACTTGCCAGGATGAAGATGACTTTAGATGAGGAATGACAAGCTATCCTGCTCCTCAACACTTTGCCAGAGAGTTGGGAAATATTAGTGATATATATAACACCCCGTTTCGGCTCACCCGTGAGCCGACCCGGAAATGTCACCGGCGACTGAACCGTTCATTAATCTACTCGGTTCGGTTAAGCCGACCCGGATCTGCCCTCGGCGTCTCAAGATGGAGATGCAAACATGGAATGCATGAATGAGAACAATTGGGTTCTAACAGAGTCCTACATGTATGCTATGACATGCAAGCAAATACAAAACATAACAGTAAATGAAAAACCAAAAGAAAATATATACTACTACGGAAAAACGGGCAGAGTTTCCCTTAAATGTGCAATAAGGGGCCAACCTGTCCACGACAAGGGTATATAAATATTTTATCAAAATACGATAAAACATAACAATCTACCATGATATTCAATCATTATCTCATTTGTTTTCATCTAAGCCGAGGCTGAACTCAAGGCTCCCTACTCATTCACATCTATCCGTTCATTTCATAACAGGCAATTCATCCAAACAAACACATCAAAATTTATCATTCACATAGCATTACCACATCATCATTATACATTACACGCGGCAAGTACATGTGTGCGCGGTTCTGTGCTGCTCCTCCGCAGTCCCGACAGCTTTCATCCCTCACATTTCTCACCTACATATATATAGAAAAACCGTCAGTAACGAGTGTTACCGGCCCGGAAAATAACTAATATCAATCTGGCACAGGAGAGCAAACTCTCCTGTTGAATGAAAACCATATACTTCCTCAAGAACTCTCATCAGGGCACATATGGGAGCCGTCGCCCTCGGGTCGACAGCGTCCCCCTTTCTTTCTCATTCTCATACCTTGGCCATTTCTCTATCGCTTCTCGCATCAAATCTCATTCCTTTCCGCCCTCTGCACCTTCCATATTACTCCTGGCCTTGAGTACGAAGGCCGAGCACTCTCAGGCAGTCACCTTTAGTACCCTTTGAAACCACAAGTCTAGACATGCGCTGCAATGCAGTACTCGTGAACCTCCACACTTCTCCGGGTTTGAGGAACTCAAAGGTGGAGTTGTCAGGATCCCTCGGGAATGAAACGACCCGCACACCATTCCAGAGCCCACTATCGACTCACACGTGCCCGCTCGCGTAGCACGGTGGTTGGATTTCCCTCATTCAATCTCTCACTGAAAACGCGAAAACTATACATATATATAGGTCTAGGTTGGGATTTATACAATAGGCCCGAAGGCATCGTGAGCTGGATCTGAAGTTCGAAAACAAACTCGAGGGATCTCATCCTCAAGGGTTATTAATCCGAAAAATCATTGGCTAAATGGCCCGAGTTAAGTGGGATCCGATAAAACGCCACTCAACTCGTCCTGCACATGATAAATCAAATACACAATAGAGTAGCGTAAAAACAGAGAACGAGTCCTAAACGGACCTGGTAGAAGCTCCAAACGGGTCCACGCGCCTAGGCGGCGAGCTCCTACACCGTACCTACACAATCAAGCTAAAAGCTAACACCCGCATGATGAATCACACATCCTATAGCATGCACACACAATCAACACAATCACTCATCAATCAACACACATCAACCTATATCAATTCTAGCAAGTCTACTTAGGCTAGTTTGCATTAGATTATGATCATTACCTAGTTACCCTAATTAGTTTCTTAACCTCCATTTTTAACACCACTCAATCAAACAAATTTCATATTTTATCCTTAATCAAATCTACATTTATATATATTATTATAACACACAATTCACCAATCCTACCTTGCAATTCTAATAATCAATACTTTCAAATAATTAAGTTAAAATAAATTATACCTCGCGTTGTCGAAATCGGCGAAGGCTAGGGTTTCCGTTTCGTGGCTCGAAACTCGAATTCGGCACTTAGCGGCGTCCGAAGTCCGATCAGATTGAACTGGATGCGTTCGGCGGATGATCCGGCGAATTTCCTACAAATCCAAATTTCCGGCGGTTTTTTCGGCTGACTGATTCGGGACAAGGCAATCAGGGGGTCTATCGGCACCAGCTCGACGAGTTTGGTCCAATGGTGGTGTCAAATAGGGTAGCCGGGGCGGCGATGGCTATCGGCGACGGCGTCGAAAACGGGTGGCGGCGGCGGCGTGCTCCGATCGGGGCTATGGCTGGCCTCGACGACCGTCGGGATGATGGGGAAACGTCGGCGACAATGAGAGGGTGAGACTGGTGGTCACGGCGGCGGTGACGGCGACCGAACGGCGGCGGAATCTGGCTCGGAGTGGTGACGGCCAAGGCGGCTTCATGGCATCGTGGCGGCGCGCCGATAGGCGATTAGTGGCCGAGGTCTGTCGGGACGGCATGACGACGGCGAGGGGACGATGGGCGGTTGGTTCCGAGAGCGGGGCGGCATTCGACGGCGGTGGCAGCGACGAACAAAGTGGGCGGCAAGGGTTTCGGGAGGGGAAAGTGTCGGGGAAAGGAGAAAACACCCCCAATGGCAATTTCGTAAATAAGTATTGACTCGATTGCTACTCGAGTCAAAATAATAACTAGCTCATATTAACTTCTAAAAAAATCTAGAAAAATATGGGAAAATCCCATAAAATAAAACAAACACAACGACATCCAAATGACATGCTCTATAACTAATAACCCATCCAAATATAATCTAACGCGTCCTAATGCGTTATTCGGCCTAAAACTATTTCTACGATCAAACATATATAAAGGAAAAATACTGCATACTTTCATATATTCTGATAACTCATTTCTCACCATCTTCTCGACGTTATTATCATATATTCAGGTACACCTGACTCTCATCACTCATAACTCACAGCTGGCCTCGACTCAGCACGCGGTTTAATGAACTAACTCGACTCGAACCAACGGTCAAACCGACTGGTTCTGTAACGTAAAACCCTGACTCAAGTCACGGGTTTTACAATATCTTTAAGCAATGCTCCTCCAGATAGAAAACTCATAATAGACATAATAACAAGCAGTTTACTGAACGAGGAAGTGAGAAGAAAATCTCTACCAACTTCAGGGTCTCATGCATTAGTGTCAGAAGAAGCAAGAGGTAGATCGAGAAATAGAGACACAGACAGAAGGGACAAGAGTCGAGGAAGGTCTAAATCCAAAAAGCACTTGAAGTGTTATTATTGTGACAAGACAGGTCATATGAAGAAGGATTGTTGGAAGATTAATAAAGACTTGAAAAATAAAGACAACAAGGATCAAGGAGAAATGAACACTAATGTTGTGCATGATGACATGGTGATTCTTTTTAATTATGGGAATAATTGTTTGACGGCTGATTGTGATGCTAGTTGGGTGTTGACTCGGGAGCATCATTTCATGCAACTCTAAGCAGAAATTTCTTTGCTACATATGAATCTTCAGATTTGGGTATAGTGAAGATGAGAAATAGTGATACTTTCAAAATTGTGGGACTTGGAGATGTGCATATAGTAACAAACACATGTTACAGATTGGTGCTTAAAAATGTCAGACGTATTCTAGATTTGAGGATGAGTTTGTTGTCAACCGGAGTGCTTGATGATGAAGGATTTGGTTCACAATTTATACAAAGTTGTTGAAAACTTGTGAAAGGTTCTCTTGTTGTTGCTAAAGGGAAGAAGTGTTGTAGTTTGTATAAAATTGAGACCAGTCTAGTACAAGGGAGGTTAATATCTCCTCATTTGATTCCACTGCTGATTTGTGGTACCATCGATTGGGACACATGAGTGAGAAGGGACTAGAGACTTTGAAAAAGTTAAATGTTCTTCCCAAGGTCAAGGACATCACAATTAGTCCTTGTGACCATTGTTTGGTCGAGAAACAACGTAGAACATCCTTTGCAAGCACAAGTACAAGGAAGTCAGAAGTTCTTGAGTTGATACACTCTGATGTGTGTGGGCCTATGGAGGTAAAATCTCTTAGCGATTCTATTTATTTTGTCACTTTTATTGATGATACTTTTAGGAAGGTGTGAGCTTATGACACGAAAAATAAAAGTGATGTTTTTGACATCTTTAAGAATTTTCATGTATTAGTTGAAAGAGAAACTGATAAGCTCTTGAAATGTCTTAGAAGTGATAATAATGGTGGATATTGTTCTGTTGAGTTTGATAAATATTATAGTAAGCATGAGATTAGGCATGAGAAAATGGTTCCTTATACTCTTCAACATAATAGAGTGGCTGAAAGAATGAACAAGACTATCTCTGAGAGGGTTAAGAGTATGTTGTCTTTAGCTAAGTTGCCTAAAAGCTTCTAGGGTGAAGCCATGAGCATAGATTGTTATTTAATCAACAGATCTCTCACACATGCTCTGGACAGTGACATACCAAAAAGAGTTTGGAGTGACAAAAAGGTCAGTTATTCTCATTTGAGAGTCTTTACATTTGAGAGTCTTTAGTTGTAAAGCCTTTGTACATGTGCCCAAGGAGCAAAAGGTTAAGCTTGACTCTAGTGCCGTGGAATGTATTTGTCTGGGATATGGTAATGATAAGTTTGGATACAAACTTTGGGATCCTAAGAATAGAAAATTGATTCGAAACAGAGATGTAGTTTTCAGGGAGGATCAAACAGTTGAGGACTTTGGCAAGGAAGAAGTTCCTTAAACTAAATCTTAGGAAAGTTTGGAAAAGATAAAAGATCTTTCAACCTTAACTAGAAGTGAAGAGGCGGCTCAAGATGACACAATTATTTCCCCATCGAGTGATGATGAGGGTGAGGATGTGATGTCTGATGATATTTCTAATGAGTTTGTTAATGATGTTAAATAGGAACATGGAAATTCTGATCAAGGGCAGCCAACTAATGTGAGGAGATCAGCTCGTGAACCAGTTCTATCAACAAGATATCCATCATCAGAATATGTGACAATTATTTAATGTGGAGAACCAGAAAATTTCAGTGAGGTCAAAGCTCATGTAGAAAAGGAAAAGTGGTTGAAGGCAATACAAGATGAGATGAAATCTTTGCATGATAATCACACTTATGAGTTGGTAGATCTTCCTCAAGGGAAGAGAGTATTAAGCAACAAATGGGTCTACAGGATCAAATATGAAGAAAATAACACACAACCAAAGTACAAGGCAAGGTTGGTGGTGAAGGGCTTCAAACAGAAGAAAGGTATTGATTTCGATAAAATTTTTTCTCTTGTTGTTAAAACGTCTTCTATTAGAATTGTTCTGGCTTTGACTGCAAGTTTGGATTTAGAAGTTGAACAGTTAGATGTGAAGACGGCCTTTCTTCATGGCGATCTTGAGGAGACCATATACATAGAGCAACCAGAGGGTTTTAAAGTCAGTGGAAAGAAACAGATGGTATGTAGACTGAAAAAGAGTTTGTATGATTTGAAGCAACTCCTAGACAGTGGTATAAAAAGTTTGATTCTTTTATGGAAAAGAATGGGTATAAGAAGTTTGTTTCTGATCACTGTGTGTTCATCAAGAGGTTTGATGATGATGACTTTATTATTCTGTTGCTTTATGTGGATGACATGTTAATTGCAGGACATGATGGAGCCAAATTTGAAAGTTTAAAGAAGAACTTGAACAAATCCTTTGCAATGAAGGATTTGGGACCGGCAAAGTAAATCTTGGGAATGTCCATTCAGCGTGACAGAGGAGCTAGAAAGCTTTAAGTGTCACCGCAAGAGTACATAGAAATGGTATTTGAAAAATTCAACATGAAAGATGCAAAGCCGGTTGGAGTTCCACTTGGGGGTCACTTCAAGTTGAAAAAAGTGATGTAAGTGAAACAAAAATGAAGGAAATGAGAAAGGTTCCTTATGCTTCTGCAGTTGGTAGTTTGATGTATGCTATGATTTATACAAGGCCTGATATAGCATATGCAATTAGAATGGTTAGCAAACATTTAACAAATCCGAGCAAAGAACATTGGCAAGCAGTTAAATGGATAATGAGGTACTTGAGAGGTACGTCCAAAATATGTTTGTATTTTGAAAGTGATAAACCTTTATTGGTTGGCTACACCGATGCAGACATGGCAGGTGACTTGGAAACAAGAAGGTCAATATCTGGGTTTGTTGTTAATTTTGCTAATGAGGTTGTCTCTTGGCAGTCTAGGTTGTAAAAGTGTGTTGCATTATCCACAACTGAAGCAGAATTTATTGCTGCTATAGAAGCTTACAAGGAGATGCCATGGATGAAAAGATTTTTGAATGAAATTGGTATTAAACAGGAGAGATATATTGTACATTGTGATAACCAGAGTGCAATTCACATGAATAAGAATTTAAGTTTTCATTCAAGGAGTAAGCACATTATGTGAGATATAACTAGATAAGAGATATGTTGGAAAGTAAATCTCTTGAGCTAACGAAAATTTATACTGAAAGGAATATTTCAAACATGATGACTGAAGTTGTGTCAAAGGAGAAACATGTTTACTACAGGAATGGAGCAGGCATGGATGGAGCTTCCCATGCTGGCTAGAAGTATTTCAAGGAGTTGGGAAGGGGAGGTTTGTTAGGTTGTCCCTCATCTATAAATACATGAACTTACAATCCTATGTTGGGTGAAAATCAAGATTTTGTAGATTTGGTTAGTTAAAAGGAATAAAAGTAACTACGACGCTTTTCTTCTTTGGTTTTTGGTTTTTGGAGAAAAATTGCCGCAGCAAAGGGAGAAAGAAAAGTGTGTGGATTGAAGAAAGGCGAATGCTTTATTGAAATTGATTTGCAATCGTCAATAGTAACTTCGCTAAGTTTTTAATCTGTAATATTCTTCCTTTATTATCTTCTACGACTTAATACTAATTTTGTAGAAAGTACAATAAAATGGTATTGAAGAATTTATTCTCCTGTGGATCTATTTTATATCAAAATTGTAATATAGTGAATTTGATCTCGCCGTTTGCCCCGTGGTTTTTTCTTTAAATTAGGGTTTTTTTATGTAAAATTATTTTGTCTAATCTCTCTATTTTGTTAAGTAATATTCATACTTACTTGTTAAAATAGGGATTTTATTTGGTTAATCCCAACAATGACAACACAGGACATCTTGCTCGGTGGATGGGACCAGACAAAAATTATTTCCCAGGGTGAGAGGGGTGTGAGTTCCTGGCGTGGGAATGTCATCAAGTATACATACATGATTACACGTACAATATATAATGTATATATATATGTATAAAATCCTAAACATAAAAATAGATAAGGAAGTGCTAGCCCACCCAAGGAGCTTTCGACAAGGTTTGCATTTGTTGGTAAGGATTTGTTAGCCCAATGTTTTGCGTTTACATAACTAATTAATATATGAAAGGCGGCCAAAACATTAAAAAATGGCATTTGATACCAATGGATAATAATCTCGACAGATAAGATGGATTATAACAAGCCGAAAACGAAAAAGAAAATATCTCAACCAGTCACAACTAGATAGTAAACTTCACGATAAATAATGTTTTGAGCATGATCATAAAGTTTGGAATACCATAAGAAATTCATTTGGTTCCAGATTCTCCACCATTTTAGGCCCAGACGACAAGATACCCCTTCCGAGAGGGCTATAGGGAACAATTCCAATGCCAAGTTCCCTAGAGTCCATAAATCAGAAACTGTTTTTAGTTTTGTATATTAATGAAATGCATGTAATTTAGAAGTGGAAGATGAACTTGATAGTTGATCTGCTCACCTACAAGTAGGAACAATATGTTCCCCTACGTCTCTTGTCCGCAAAGACCATTCCAATTGTACTGCAGTAATAGGATGAACCGCATTGCCCTCCTGATTGTTGAAGCAGAGGCCTCAGACAGTCCAACATACTTAATTTTCCCCTCTTCAACTAGTTTCTTGAGTTCTCCTATCTTGCACATATTACCAAACAAAATCAATACAGCAACACTGTGATCACATAATGGGCAAATATTTTTTATACAGGGCTCCAGTTATCCTTGTTTGGTTATCCGAGAATCAGAGACAGAGATTATGACGCAGATGTACTTTAGCCAAAGAAGCGCAACAAATCGGAAATTAACAGTTGAATTTACCCTTTAAGAAGTCCAAATGGGAGATTAAAAAAACAAAGACCTTGGCTAGAAGGAGCACGTTGGTGAAGCGGCTGTAGACGTCAGAGGTGTCGAGGAAGGTGACGCTGGAGTTAGCTGCATGGTGGACTAGGCGAATCATGTCGGGCTCAGCCTTGGGGGGCAATAGAATGCCGACGTGCCCATGCAACCGAGACCTTGGGAGGACACCTGCATCCCCTGCGAGCCCAGCTTCAAACTACCGACTTTGGCCGCCATGGAAGCTCCCCGTAAGAGCAGAGTAGAAAAAGAACAGAAAAGATGGTACAGACTAGAAAGGGCGAGAGCAGAGAAGGGTATATATGTAATAAGGGTGGGGAATATGAACGAATATTTTTACGTCTGCCACCATTAGAAGTGCCACCGTTGACCCAAGTGGGGAAGAATGTGGTCGTCACGGTCGTGAAATTCGGCGATTCCGAATTAGAATCAGCCGGAATCGCCGAATTTCACCGGGATCGAAAGAAAATCAATTTAAAAAATCACTTAAATCGGTTTTTATCCGAATTTTTCTGTGAATCGGCCAATTCGAGCTAATTTCAACCATTTAAGTAGATTCGTGAATCGGCCCAAATCGTTCAATTCTGAACGGCGACGATAAATAGGGCAGGAGAGGACAGGGCAGTGATGACGAGTAGCGACGGTGGCCACTAGGCGACGGGGGGCTGGGTGGGGGGTAGGGGCGGGATCTGGAGGGGCGGGGCGTGGCTGGCAGGGTGGGGCGGCGGCGACGGGGAGGAACAGGACGGGGCTAGCTGGGTGAGGCAGGCAGGCGTAGGGCGGGCCGTGGCAGGGGTAGGGCGGGGCGGGTTTGAGGGGGGGGCGCAGCGAGCAGCAGCGACGGGGAAGGAGGGCGGATGTAGGAGAGAACATGCGAAAGGGAAAGAAATAACAGTCATGACATTCTCGTAATTAAAACCATGGTTGCATAAATCGGAATCGTAGGAATCGGTCCGATTGAATCGGTCCAGAATCGGTCCAAATCGGTCATATATAATAATTTGACAACTCATAAATAAATATATAAAAATTAAATATTGATGTCATTTTGATATTATTATATATATTATATTTTATGATATTTTTTATATTTTTTAGATTTTTTTAAAATTATTTTGAATTAGTTATTATTTTATACTCGAGTCGGACACGAGTCAAGTTTTAATTACAAAAATGCCACCACAGTTATTTCTCACCCACGACCGTTCTCTCCCCCATCCACCCTCCTTCCAAGTCGCCGCCGCCACCGCTGCCGCCACGCCCCTCCCCCCAGACCCGACCCGCCCCGCCCCGCCCCGCCCTGCGCCCGCCACGCCCCGCCTCCCCCCGCCAGCCCCTCCCTCTCCCTCCCCGCCTCCCCCGCCGACCGCGCCCCGCCCTCCAGATCGTCCCCCCGCCGTCGCCGCAGTCGCCGTCGCCGTCGTCGAGTAAGTTTAGGTTTTTAAAATTTCAATTCTAATTTTACCCTTATTTAAATAATTGAATTAATATTATACCTAGGGCATTTTGGTAATTTACCCAAAAACCGATTTTTCCTGATTCACCCCGATTCCGAATCCGATTTAAATCGGTCGGAATCGGGGTGACTCGGCCGAGTTGGACGCCGATTCGGGGCCGACCGATTCGGCCCCAAAATCGGATCGGCACGCCGCCGATCCGATTTAAATCGGCCGATTCCACTCGGAATCGGCCGATTCGTGCAACAGTAATTAAAACTTGACTCGTATCCAACTCAAGTTAAAAATAATAATTAACTCTAAATAATTCAAAAAAATCTTAAAAAATATGAAAAATATCATAAAATATAATACACACAATAATATCAAAATGACATCGATATCTAATTCTACATATTTATATTATGAGTTGTCAAATTATTATATATGATAAATTTAGATTTATTCAGACTAATTTAACTAAACCAATTCCTGTCCAATTTAGACCGATTCTGATTTTGAGGTTTGGTTGCCGGTGTGAATAGGAACTTATAAGTGATTGTGTGTGTGTGTGTTGGGGGGGGGGGGAAGCTATGCGCGCATGACTTGTGCAATGACATGACAGATGATTGGCCAGAGACGGGAACACATTTGAACGGAAAAATTTGAAAGAAGTCATCTAAAAATAAGTCCTTAAAAACCTATCAAATAAAAAATCTCTTATAGTTGATGAGTAGTTAGTTACCAAATTTAATAAATAATTATTTCCTACATAATCAGCAATGAGTTTTTTTAATTAGTGGGCTTTCACGAAGTTGCTTTTTTTATGGCTTCTTAAAATGTCTTTATTTGACGATGATGGCATTTTCCCCGTTTTTGGCTTTGCAACTTTAACCTTATTTTCACATTAACGTTGATAAGAGAAATATTTAGAAATCTACTCGATATTTATTCTCGTCATATAAATACCCTTCTTTCATCTCTAACTTGATCAAAATTCTTCGTTTTTATTTTTTATTTGCCCAAAATTAATCGTCATCTATTGCCTTCTCCTTCTTCACCCACTTAACTAAACCTTTTTGTTTGTTTCTCTTACTCACTTAAAATTTAATATTAATTAATATTTACTTTTAATAGTTTAAAACAAACATTTTAACTAATTATATAAAAGGATTTTTTTAATGTTTTTAATGTTATATATTCTTAGTTTTTTTAATAAATTTATAAAAATTTGTCATGCATGGCCCGTGCATTGTGTGGGTCTAAGCTAGTAGAAATAAAATAAAAGCGGTACAAAAAATTTCATTACATTTTTTGTGAAAACAAGAGAAAAATAATAAGCAACAAATCTTAAGAAAGAATTATCAGAAAAGACAAAATAATTATAAAATACTCTAATTACCTCTAAGCCAGAGGAGCAACTAAATACTACTGCCGTGGCGATTTGATGGGGTAATCACATGAGGCGGTCGGCCCGCGGATGGTTGGGCCAGTTTTTTTTGTAAAGAAAAGTATTTAAACATTTTTTTTATTGTTTTGGTTTGAGTTTGTTTTAATGCCTTTAAATGAAAATATTGTAGACAATATATATTTGCTGCCCTCCCCTCCCTCTGTTTTATCTTATATATCAAAAAATATTTTTCTTTTTTTAGTAAAACGCTCAAAATTGAAACATAATTTATAGTTTTTTTCTCAATTCGAATAATGAAAAAGGATTAAGTAAATTAAATGATGTAGCCCTCACAGTTGATAAGACAGTAGAAAATCTTTATAAACTTACCTTACGTTTTTAGTTGCTCTAATATGGAGAGGAGGCTCAATACGACGTGGGCATGCTTGGATTGTCCATGTACTATTGAAAACAAATAAAAGCAGTAGCTTCCCTGCGAATCCGTGCCACTTCATGGTTTCATTGCTTGGAAGCCAACCAAACATCATCACCACACTAAGCGGTTGCTTTCATGTCCATAACTTTTCTGTGTGGGCAGAAAAAGATGCTGCGCATGCCTTCCTAACTTTTCTTCTTTGATCCTTACTATTGCAACTTGTTCGGATGTTGTTGTTGAGCTCGTCTCACACATGACGCACGTGAGTACACCATCTCTGGCATTTTCTGCAAGTCGTTGCATTGAGCTACTTGTATCCTATTGTTTTGCCTCTTTTGCAGGTGTCCACGACAAGCTCATGGCTCCTACTTTCTTCTTCCTCTTCCTGCTGATTCTGATGACTCTTTCTTTTGTCTCCCAATCTGCTCCTGACAGTGCACTAGTGACTCACCTTCCTGGCTTCAATGGCAACATACCTTCCAAGCATTACGCTGGGTGAGCAGTAAACGAATCTTATATATATACATTTGTTTGTTCTGTTTTTTATCAGCTTCTCATACTGCTGATGTCATTCTACGTAAGTATGTTGAAACTGATATTGAAATGGGTATTGATTTTTTGAAGGTATGTGAATCTTGATGAGCAGAATGGGAAGAATTTGTACTACTATTTTGTTTTGTCAGAGAGGAACCCAGCCAAGGATCCACTTGTCCTCTGGCTCAATGGCGGCCCTGGCTGCTCTAGCTTCGATGGATTCGTCTATGAACATGGAAATCCCTCCTTCTCTTTGCCAACCAACCATCAGATTATTGTGTTGAATTTTGGTTCTTTGAGAAATTGGATAGTCTAATGGTTCAACCTGGTTCATGCGTTTTGTGACTCTGTGTTCTATCATGATGATTTGTTCCAGAGGATTAGTTACCATTGAACTTCTTTGTTCAGGTCCTTTCAACTTTGAATTGGGTAAAGAACCAGGAGGCATTCCTCAATTGCATATCAATCGATACAGCTGGTCCAAGGTAAATCTGCACCTACAAATGATGGCGACTTGCGAGTTTAAGAATTTGGGTTGTTTATGTTTCGCAAATTGTATGCTTCTTCAATATTCAGGTTTCTAGCATCATCTATTTGGATTCCCCAGCCGGTGTGGGGTTTTCTTACTCCAACAATAAGGACGATTATACTACTGGGGACAATAAGACAGCTTTGGACACTCATAAGTTTCTCCTCGAGGTACACGGCATGATATTTGGAACAAATTTCACTGTTTTATTTTTTATGAAAAAAATCTTTACTTGATTTTCATTTGGTTTGATCAGTGGTTCAAACTCTACCCAGAGTTCCTGTCAAACTCATTTTTCATTGCAGGAGAGTCATATGCTGGAGTCTACGTGCCCACTCTTGCTGCCGAGATTGCCAAAGGTGCTTTTTGATTGATATTCATACTTCAACAGTGAATTGTCTATCATGTTAATTAAACATCCTGATGAAATTTACATTTGTTTCAAGGTATTGAAGCGAATGTGAAGCCAGCTCCCAATTTCAAGGTCAGAGTTTACCTTATACATCTATAATAGTGGATAAGTAATACATCATTTACTTATATTAGATCTTTGTACAGGGCTACATGGTTGGAAACGGAGTAACAGACACAGTTTTTGATGGAAATGCCTTAGTACCGTTTGCACATGGAATGGGTCTCATATCAGATGATCTCTATCAGGTGGATATCTCATTTATTTTCATATCAGGATATCAGTAATATCTAAATTTCTGTTTCCAAGTACTACCAACGTCTCCTAATATGATGTTGAAAGAAAAAATGTCTCTTGTCAATGGCGCTTGATCTTTGTGATGTAAAATATGCTAATAATCCGCAGGAGGTGAATGCTGCTTGTGAAGGTGCTTACTGGAACCCAACAGATGCAAACTGTGAGAATAAACTAGACAAGGTTGACAAGGTAAGACTGCTGTTAACACTAACATGGAATCACCAAATGAGCCAGCATACTAATCTGAAGTTGAATTTTATTGCCTTCAGGATCTAAATGACCTAAATATTTATGACATCCTCGAGCCCTGTTACCATGCCCCATCCATTAAAAGCATTGTAGCAGGTCACAGTAAGCTTCCATCTAGCTTTAGGAAACTGGGTGAAACCAAGAGGCCTCTTCCTGTGAGGAAGAGGATGTTTGGGCGTTCGTGGCCGCTTAGAGCTCCAGTGAAAGAGGGAAGGGTTCCAACTTGGCCAGAGATTGGGCTTGGTAGAGGTGGAGTTCCTTGCACTGTAAGTTTGAACTATGCTTATGCTAGATATCGCATAAAGCTTCGAAGAATAGAAGTGAAAAGTATTTATGATTCATGGACACCTTTATTGTAATGCAATTAGTTCAAAAACATGTCTCTAACATGGTTTCATATCTGTGGTATTTCAAACTGATGATAGGATGATGAAGTTGCCTATACATGGTTGAACGATGAGACCATTAGGAGAGCTTTACATGCACAACCGGTATTGCATTTTGATTCATGGACAGTAATTTTTTAGTCCTTATGCTTTATATGAAAAATTTATTGCCGTCATTTGGTTTAAAATCTTTCCTCGCATATAGGCAAATATATCTGGTTCATGGGAATTATGTACATCAAGGATTAACTTTAACCATGATGCTGGAAGCATGATAAAATATCACAAGAACCTCACCGCTGAAGGCTATCGCGCTCTCATATTCAGGTATATGCCTTGTTCTGCATTTTTTTCATACCAAACACTCTGAACCTACAAGTGCAATCTTCTCTTAGAAGTGTAAGAAATGATATTGATTAACAGCTTCCCCTGTTGGAAACTGATCTCAACTCCGTTGATTTTTTCGTATTGAAAGTATTCTGTCAGTTGTGATTTTAATGATAAGTTCCTTTGATGAGTTGCAGTGGTGATCATGATCTGTGTGTACCATTCACTGGTAGTCAAGCATGGACTAGATCATTAGGATATCAAATCATCGACGAATGGAGACCATGGTTTTTTAATGATCAAGTTGCTGGGTATGTAATCTTCTATCCATTAAATCTTTTTAAAACTGAAGTAACTTTTAAGTTTTCCCTGATCACAATTTGTAGCAGGAAAGTTTTCACATATGTTAAAAAATAAAATCTTTTCTCACACCATTTTATTTGGGGGGTTTGATTGCAGATTCACTCAAGGCTACGCCAACAACTTGACCTTTCTTACCATAAAGGTTTCCTTTGAACTTTGAAACTCATATGTTCAAGTCTTTGCATCCCTTTCTATAAAAATAAAAAATAAAAATTCTGAATCTTTGACAGCAATTACCTGATGTTCTCCATTCATAGAATTTTCCTTCATTCCAGTTATTTTTTCATTTATTTACTTTTTGCCCTTCATTGTTGTTGTTGTGCAGGGATCTGGACACACAGTCCCGGAGTACAAACCGCAAGAAGCGTTGGCCTTTTATAGCCGATGGTTGGAAGGAAAACCAATCTAAAGTAGTTATTACTCAACTAATTATTCCCTCCAAAACCCATCTAATAGATATGTATGGTGTATCACCAATTTAGTAACCACTAAACACCTATTTCTATGGGAGATAGGCAATTCAGAATTATTTGGTTGTTCCATGAACCCTTTCATCGCCAGGGCGTCGTTGCTACTGCAGAGACAAGATATTATATCGAGATTCCAATTCCAATAATTTTATGACGATTGTATCTTGATCAGTTGTTTGGAATTTTGGGGCAGAGGGTTCGGCATCTAATCTGAGAAAAATTTTAGCCTCCTCCAGGAGGAGAGAGGATCAATGATGGGGATCCTCGGCGTTGCTGAATCCCCTTCAGCGTCTCCTCCAGGAGGAGCTAACACCGGCTCCTAATCTGAATCAAAAGAATATAAGAAATAGGACCAAAGAGCATTGAGGAACTGAGAAAGGGGATAGACAAAAGTTTTTTATGTTTTCCCCACGCAAAGGCTAAATTTTAATAAAGATTTAAGTTAATCAGATTGCTCATGACTTTTTTCTTTCACAAAGTTTCTCGTAACTGTACGTTGCATTTGACCCATGGTATCTTTCAGATAGCTAGGATGGAAAAATAAAAACACTTAGGATATGGAAAAGAAATTTATATCTACATTTTCATGTTTGTATGGCAAAAAATGATTTCAAGGACGATTGTTGTCTTTTCAATGGGTCCATAAATGCTTATGAAATGAATGGATCAAAGCAAATACACAAAATTTGTTCGCTACTACATGATCTCATTGAGCCATTCAATGTCCAGAAACAACAAGGAGGTTTTCATTCAAAAGCAGATAACTAATTAAAAAGCATCCGAACAATGTTCTGCTCTTATCTGGAGGCACACATAAAAGACATGAATGAAATTTACATGAAAGAGCAAATAAATCAAGCTTCCTTCCTGTAAAATCTCGTTCATGACAAGATTTTACACTTCAGGTCAATCATATACATATCAACCAACCGGATTTTGGACTAAAAAACGCCAACCGGATCCCATTTTAAGCTCATACTCCACAACGACGAGAAGAACCCAGTACAGTAATAAAGCTGGATTGCACCCCCAATAACAATAATAGATGCACCTTCTACTTCTGAATAGCATTAAAAGGAAAAAAATTGCAATAATAAAATGATCAAAACTCCTACTTGTGAGGATTCTTGGACGCTTTACAATCTCGTCCAGGTTCAAACCTGGGGAGAGCAAGTAGAGTGTTGACTCTTGAAACTCCTTCCAACGCCAGCCAATCTTGGTTGCCACCCTCTGAATTATTATCATTTTCATTGGAGTCTTCTAAGCTAACATCAAGAACTGTGTCAGTTGAGGAGCAAGTTGCTGCTGTTTTCACATTGCTAACCATGCTTGCCTCTTCCATGGATGGTTGCCCAGCAACCATGTTAGAAGAACAGCTGCTTGTATTTGTATCAAGGAAAAGGCAAACAACTGCACAGTCATCAACTTTAGAGGTTGGATATTTATACCCCCAGGCACTAACTGCTGATTCCACTAGAGTCTTAGCTGCCAAGGATCGAGATGGAGAATGTGCCACAATGTCCACCACTTCTTCATTAGAGAGCACATCCCATAACTGTTAAACGATGCCATTCAAATGTTTTCAGGAACATACTAATTTTCATTTCCAAAAACCATGACAGTCTATATATGAGGTGATGATTCATACAGAATTTTCGACTCTGGACAGTTGTGCAAAATTCGGAGGTTGTCATGTTTTTTTCGGTTTTTATCATGATTTTTTAAGTCTAGAATATTCAAATTTTATTAAGGAACTTCACATTATCATTTATGAAACCCACGTCCAAGTTGAGAAACCAAAGGCACTAAACCAAGGGTACAAGGCTCCACAGTAGAGAGTAAGACTAATGAAGGAGATAATTATCCTACCATGTCAAGCAGATTTCCAAATTCCAATGCATGGAAAATGATATTTTTTAAAAAGAAAAAATTCTATTGACTAATTATGCGAGGATGATGCACCCTTCATAACACAGACCAAACGTTGTGAAAATGCATTATTAGAGTTAATACAACTAAGTAAGCGGCATTACAGACAAACCACTAGTCTACATGTTAACCAATTAAACAAGATCATAGATTCATCAAAAGAAAAGCCCTATTCAAATATGCTTGTCATATGTTTATCAACTTGTTGTTTTATCCCTAATCAGGAGAAAGACTTTTATTTTAAAAGAGAAACAAGTTTGAGCATGCAATGATGCTTGAGGTATTTATTATACATACCCCGTCTGTGGCCAATACAATGAACTCGTCCCTTTCAGTGAGGTGCCTATAAGAAATTTCAGGGATAGAAATGAGGCCAAAGTCCTTTAAGCAGAAATCCCCAAACGCTCTTGCCATTGCCAATCCAGGTGAGTTGTTATGGGGAAGCCAAACTCGAGCTACCTCTGGTTCATCCTGGAGGGAAAAAATACGTCCTCGACATTTCCTTATCCTCTCAGCTTCCTCTGAAATGAGTATCAAGATGAAACGAGATACATTCAATTCTTCTCCATATTCACTTTCTATTTATATAACTCACATCAGGAGGAACAAAAAAGGATAAGAAATGTCGTTGGATACTACATGGTCCAAAAGTAGAATTTTATCGTGTAACAATGTATAATTGAAGCATGACTGTTTAAGTTCAAAACATAACGTCAGCTTCAACTAAGGTATTCTCATTTACCAAACATCATAGATGGCTTGTGCACTTACAATGATGATAGAGCATAGAGCACCAAAAATGTAAATGAC
The DNA here is from genome assembly GCA_033002965.1 of Piper betle. NCBI lineage: Eukaryota > Viridiplantae > Streptophyta > Magnoliopsida > Piperales > Piperaceae > Piper > Piper betle. The sequence goes on along the minus strand of JAURVB010014164.1, from coordinate 5,914 downwards.
AGAAGGAACAAAAAAGGATAAGAAATGTCGTTGGATACTACATGGTCCAAAAGCAGAATTTTATCGTGTAACAATGTATAATAATTGAGGCATGACTGTTTAAGTTCAAAACATAACGTCAGCTGCAACTAAGGTATTCTCATTTACCAAACATCATAGATGGCTTGTGCACTTACAATGATGATAGAGCATAGAGCACCAAAGATGTAAATGACAGAAGGAACAAAAAAGGATAAGAAATGTCGTTGGATACTACATGGTCCAAAAGTAGAATTTTATCGTGTAGCAATGTATAATTGAGGCATGACTGTTTAAGTTCAAAACATAACGTCAGCTTCAACTAAGGTATTCTCATTTACCAAACATCATAGATGGCATGTGCACTTACAATGATGATAGAGCATAGAGCACCAAAAATGTAAATGACAGAGATATTTTCCAAAATATAGAATGGAAAAGAAAAGGAGTTCATGACCAGACCTGGAAGGTTTGGTTTAAGGTCCACTGTCAGCTGGACTGCAGTTATAGTATCATTTTGCTCTCTAGTACCAAGAACAGCTCTCGAGTCCCCAATATTACCTATGACAATATCCTGACCCTGGATGATAAAGATAAAAAGCCTTGGTGAAATAGGGAAAACAAAAACCAATTAAATCTAATAGCTTTAGTTATGAAGCCAAAGCATACCTGCTTAACCAAGGTAACCGCAGTTGTCCCACTGCAAAAGCAGTCAATACTTGGCTGAACACGAAGTTCTTTATCCATTGTTCTGAATGCCTTACAAAATGACTCTTTCAATGCGGTGAGCATATCTAAACTTTGTCCTTTATCAACCATATCAGCTGAGGTCCTCGATTCCTCTGCATGAAGCAAGCAACTATCCTCGGAATTCATGCTTTCTGTGATAGAGAAAGTACTCCGCGTCAAGATTTCATTTTGGCTTAAGTTATTCACTTCCCAGTTAGTGCTAAGCTTTAGAGGAAGCAAATCCCTAACTTTTCTTGCAACCATGTGGCCATTGGGGCCATGGCCATCAAACACTCCACAGAAGACTGTATCAGCCATGGATGCAAAATTCTGAGGAAAATATCGTGTCTTAAGTTAGTAAGACAATGATCCACTGGTAATTTCACATAATGATAAAGTCAGCAGATAAGCAACAAATATTAGAGTTCTGTTATTTTTGGCGAACACCTACAGGTTATCAGACAAAGGCAAATAATCCAGAGCTACTCTAATAGTAGAGATCGCTGCACACTGGTGAACAGGCAAGACGTTTGATAAGAATACATAAACAGGGGGAAAATTTTCTTTGGTGACAATCTTATGAAAGGGCCCTTCCTATTTAACCATTTTTTTTATGAACTAATAACCTGAACAAAATTAAAGAAAAAGAACCCTACCTCCCAAACAATCATAGCATCCTGGTTTGTTCCTTTTTTCCCTTGCCGAGTAAACAAAGAGGCAACTTCACTAGAGCCATTCAGATACATTCTGCCTGGAATCTTCCTCAGCTCCTCCTCCCTTTTGGAGTCTAATGAAGAAGATGCCCTTCTCTGCCTCCTTTTCTTTCGTCCCTTCGAGGACAGCGAGTATGGATGGGTACTAGCCCTTTCCAGGGGAAAGCAGGACCCTATCCTGAGAGCCCTGATAATGTTCAAAATGCAATCCATCCCACAATTTTTATTACACCAAAAACCTCCTTGTTCTATCTCTGGGCCTCTTAATGCACATGAAAAAACTCAATACGCATTGCTGATTTCTATGTGGTAGAAGACTAGTCCTTTCTGATCTATCCGATTCGTTTGGTCCACAATCAATCAAATGATGTCACCCTTGTCCAAAGATCTAACAACTATAAAGAATCAATCAGTAGCAGTAACAAAAAAAATCCCTCCTTCTAGTCCACAACCAACCACAAAATTTCCACCCTCATCCAAAGATCTAACAACAACAATAACAAATGCCACAAAGCTACAATCAACAGATACAATTGCAAGAGCTAAATCCCCCACAATTATCATAATCTCCTCTTCAACAACAATCACCACCAAGCAAAAGCAAATGTTCAGAGCCCCAATCGAAATACCACACAATATTCCACCATCCAAATCACTCTTTTGACGGTTCAAGTTCCTCCAACTACCGACAATTCCACCAAATTCACAAACCAAACACCTCAAAAACCAAAGAATCTAAAACTTTCACAGAAAAATCACCACCCGCATCAATTGATTCCACTCCAAACTTCCCACCTCCAGATCAACCGATGAAGAAGAACCAGAGTTCAAGCGAGAGAAAGCGAGGAAAAGCAACAACCTTTCCGGCTCCTTGGACTTCGCCACGATCTGGCGCGATCAAAGGCTCAATTTTTGGATGGATAATCGCAGAACTGGAATGCTTCTTCCTCCACCTATCGCCATGGATGGACGGCGGTCGAGATCTGAGATGAGACCATCATCCCCGCCCTGCATGGTACTTTAATATCTTATTCATGCAAACTTATATTCTAAATATAATATATAAGACTTATCTTTATAAATATTTTTTATTCTTATAAATATAATATCTTTTCCGACCATCTTTCAAATATAAAATAAAAAAAAATTAACATCACTGACCACTATCATTGATAGTCTTGTATTATAATGATAATTAAATAGCGACAGCAATTTTATCTGAATTATAAAAAATATAATTATATAATGTGTACAGAGAAACTCAAGGCCCTTATTGAGATTAAAAATAAGATTTTCAGCCAATCAGAATTTATTAATTTTATTCCTGCATCCTCATGAATTGCACGATGCTGCTACGATTCTTCTGGGCAAGCGAAGGGAAAGTGAGAGAGTTGGAGGGTGGGTATGGCTCCCCTGGCAATCCGTAGATGAAGGCGAGCTCCCACAGGCCATGGTGTTTGCTATTCTCGGAATTGTTAATTGCTTAATGCATGCATGTGTTTATTAAGAGAAAAACACTACTCTGTGAAGTTTATTGTGCTGTCGACTCATTAGAGAAAAAAATATTTCACAATATCTCTTTGAAAATAGCATTCTAATTGATTTTTTTTTGTAACGGGATACAAATGCAAAAAAACATACGAAGCAAATAGAATTTGTCTTCTTCCGTGAGAACTGTATGGTCTCCATCGTAGATGTCAACAAGGTATAAATATATTGATCTATCTACCTGATCAATATTTCACTTACAAAGGTGGTAATTTATGCAAATTTTTTTAATTTTATACATGCAATAGTCATCTCAATATTTCAAACATAAGTGCTTGGCGAGTTTACTTTCTTTGCTAAAGGTATATCAGATCCAACTTCTCTTTAATTTTAGTAGCAAAAATCTCCTGAAAAAGACACGGCGTAAGGCCCATTAAAATGGGCACAAGTGTTGTATCAAGCATGACATTAACCTCAAGTAATAAAAATTGGCAACTTAGTTGACTGGATTGGTCTTATTAACTTCATCCACTACATCTACTCTTTTCTACTCTTATTTATGTACAAAGATTTTTGGGAAGTCTAAATTATGTATTAGATTTTTATAAATAATTAGTAAAAGATTGTAAATTATTATGGCAGAGATTAAAGAAGAATCCTCCGTCGTGGACAACATCTCATACTAGAGCAGTACAAAATATTAAAAACAAAGTAAAATATCTTCATTATTTTTCTTTGGCAAATCCTACCGCACTAAAAATAGTAGAAAAAATGCCCCCAACCTTAGACATGGGGGTATACTTAAACAAGTATTAAATAATAAAAATATTATTATTAGATATTATTCAGGATTATGGAATCCTACCTAAGGTAAATATTCAACTATTAAGAAAGGGATGCTCAATATTGTAAATTATATTAAAATTTCAAAATGATCTTTTAAATTAAAAATTCTTATTAAGAATTGATTGCAAAACAGTTAAAGATATCTTAGAAAAAAATGTAAAAAATTTAGCATCTAAATATATCTTTGCTTATTGGTAAGCATTACTGCCATCTTTGATTTTGATATTAAATATATTAAAAGCAATAGTAACTTTCTTTCTGATTTTCCCACTCAAGGATTTTTGCGGGGGTATAGTATGGCAAAACAAAGGAAAAGGCAAATTAATGCCTCCTCCCATTTACAAAAATTATTCGAGTCATGAAAAAGGATTTTGATGCTTCTAAATCTTCTTATAGAATTTTGAGTCCTTATATTTGAAAGCTCGTTACTCTACATGTGTGCTACCTTGATCATACTCTTGAAGCACTTCAACAAGAAGACCCCAATCTCATTGCTTCTCAAGTCCTTCCCGCAATTTGCTCATTATCCTATTACTTCTAAAAAACCAAGATATTACTTTGAGTTTATTCTTTAGGATACTAATTCCTGTGTTTTCACTCATTGATTCTGCAGAAACTTAGAAGCTCATCAAACAGCTTATTCCGATCAATATGAGACATGCATTATTTATGATAAGATAATTATATATAAAGTTATGAGTATGAATGAGTATGGAAATCCCAATGTTATGAGAAGAATATCTAATTTTATTCCTCCTTATGGCATTCCTTATGAATATAATTATTGGAATTATATGGAAGCATTTGATATAGTATTGCTATATAAGAATAATTTTTGGCTAACATTCCTGGTTTATCCGTATAGATTTACCATAATTATCCAAAATTACTGTTTTGTTTACCCAGTGGTTTGTTGATTTTGGTCTAGAAACACAATTTCTTCCACCATATATCCATAAACAATATAAGTTGTTTTCTGAACGCATTGATATAACCTTGGGTAATTCTTTTTATTAGTTTATTGTATATTATAAGATACATTGGACATTATTATGGAATTTTTGTTTCCACTATACTAAGGCTATGGAAATACTAATTTCCCCTCTCACTCATAAAATATATATTAGATGGTGGGATAGGTTTAATTCTCCAATTTCTCTTTACGGATTATCTCAGCAAAAGAAAAAGAAAGAGCATTGTTTTCAGATATTGTGTCTCTATCTTCCAAAGATAAAACTTCAGTAATTGTGTCTACTTCCTCACAGTCAAAACCTCTAGAAAACGTATTTGTAGTGTACCCACTAGCACTGCCCCTTAATGTTTATTTACAATATTTGCAAGTTAAACATAAGAATCCTAGGTTACCTGAAGACGAAGCAATTCATCTTGCATACACTATGGACATATATGGATCTGAGATAACTCCCAAATTGTAATTGTCTAACTCTCCCATACCAATGAGTCAGAAGGATATTGATGATGTGCTCACTACCATTACGGAATCCTCTTCTTCTCCAATCATTGCGGGTTATGGACAACCCCTGATGACCTCTCAAGGCCTTCAATGTGATATTTGTGGGCAAATTGGTCATATTATTGCTATCTTTCCGCATTCTCCAATAATATCTACGACAAGGTGTTTCTGTTGCGGTGATTTGGGCCATGGTGCTGCTTAATGCTCGAAGAAGAATTCTCCAACACATGTGGCTACTCCTAGTATTGAAGCTCCATCAGCCGTATATGCAACACCACTAGCCATGTCTGATGCCACATCAACTGCCATGACAATAAATAATTCTATGTCATCATGCCACGTCACTATATTGCCATGTCATCATTAACTAGCCATGTCAGCTAGTTACAGGTCATTGGTAACCCTGTGTCCTAGTTACTCATTTCTGCCTATAAATTGAGGAGTCTTGATACATTGTAAGCATTCGAAAATTCTCTCCCTTATTCTGCTATATTTCACTCCATCCTTTCCAGTTTCTGCTCTCTTCTCTCGAGTCAATTCTTATCCACCTAGTCCTCTCTCTAACATATGAGTACCAGAAGTTGAAGTTGAACTGTTGTACAAAAGTTTGATCTAATAAAGTAAGATTAAATTTGTGGAACCCATT
>JAURVB010014162.1:0-43709 GCA_033002965.1 Piper betle | reverse complement strand
ATCCACCTTTATATTATTTTGGTAAAGTTTTATTATAGTCCTGTTTTTAATTTATTTAGGCCTTCTATTATCAGTAGGAGTTTATTCTTGGAACTTTCTTATTATTTTGGGTCCTTATTATAGTTGATTACTTATTTAGTATATCTCTTGAGTTTATAAATACATGTCATAGACCTTGAGAACATATATTTTGATAGATATTGAATAAAGTTAAGCTTTGTGCTTGAGAGAATTGTGTGATTCTAAAGCTTGATGTCAATGAGGAGTCGGTCATCCCCCTTGTTTGCTATGTCGGTGAGGAGCCAGTCATCCCCCTTCTTTTATAATTTTGTCCCATAAAAACCTAAGCCACCTACTATCCTTTACTCTTCCGCAGTTCCTCATCATTAACACTTTAAGGTTTATGTTTATCAATGCAAAAACTTAAATAAAGTAGTAATTTAACGTGGCATTTTCCTTGCACACTTGAAATTTGTTTGCTTTGGTTTGGACAGCAATAAACTTGTAAATGTAGTAATATTGCAGGTGGGTATATTTGATGCGACAAACAGCTCAAGGAAAAGAAGGAATATGCTAATGAAAATGGCTGAAGGAAAATGCAAGGTTCCGTTGTTTTAAATTTTAATCTCTCAAAATTAGCATTCAGTTAGATGTAACTTTGAATTTATTAATTGTTTCAATTGGAATATTGTTTTTTCCTTCTTGAATTTAAAAGGACTTGTACTAACCGGTTATTTATTTTGAATATCTCACAGATTATATTTTTAGAAACTCTCTGTAATGACAAGAGAATCATTGAAAGAAATATACGACTGAAAATTCAACAAAGCCCTGATTATGCAGAAGAGTGAGTGTAAAATGGATATTTTAACCGTGATAAATCTTTATTTTTTTACTTTTGTTTCTTATAGAGAAACCATTCCATCAGTTGATCTTCTTGTTCAGGCCAGATTTTGAAGTTGGGCTACAAGATTTCAATACTCGATTGGCAAATTATGAAAAGGTGAATATTGCCTCCTTTTGGCTCTTGGGGTTTTTTTCATCTTTTAAGTAAAAAAAAATATTTCTTTTCCAGGTTTATGAAACAGTGGAAGAGGGATCCTATGTAAAAATGATAGATATGGCTAGTGGACAAGGTGGGCAGATTCAAGTAAGCCTAATTTTATTTTTCCAACTTAGTGTTTCTATCTCATTCTTTACTTCGTATCTTTAATTTTTAAGATTCGGCATTTTCTTTCATTTTCATTTATGACTCTTAATGAGCCTAAGGAAACTTGGAAGCTAATAGGGCTCTTCGTTTTCATTTAATTGAAACCTGTAAACACTTTCGTCTGCCTTGTCAAGCTGCCAAAACAAAATTTTGTGTCGATGACATTTATTCATCTTGCCTAGATTGACTGAGATCTTACAAAGTACCACAAAAATCTATCCTTCAAAGGCATAGGGCTGTTAAATTGTGAATTCTTCTTTTTAGACAACATAGGTGTAGGGTAAGATGCTTCTGATTTTGTGAGAGTGATTGGTTCTTGTATTGTGGCCTCTCAGATAAATAAAAATTGAAGTTGTAATGCTTTACTCTTAATGAGTTTAAACCGATAATGAAATGATGATGTGGATCTTTTCTTGGAAAATAAAACATCAATGGCAACCTAATAAGACAAAACTGGGGCAGTCAGCCTCATTTTTATGTTAGGCAAGTTGAGACACCCTGTAAAGCAGGCACTTGGAATAAAACTGAATTAACAAAATAGACAAGATTTCCAACAAATGAATTGCCATAAACTCAGTTTTTGATCTTTAAAGTTTTAAACAAAATGCAGTTAGATGAGGAATTTAACAACTATCGCCTCTTTAGAACTCTCAATCGGATAGGATTCTTAAAGCTTTCGATTAGATTGGAATTCTAATTACTTTTAGGCATTGTGTGATTTCTGAACCGACTGTATATGATGAAGACAAGTTTTGCAAATTCAAACAAAAGGGCTGGTTCATTTTTAAAAAAATTAGTGACATCTAAAGCATATTATTTTTCTATTATCCAAATTTTCTGAAAATGTTTGTCCTGATACAGGTAAAAAATATTGGAGGGTATCTTCCAGGAAAAATTGTCTTCTTTTTGGTAGGTCTAAGCAATGAAAAAAATGATGACTTTTTGTCCTAGTATAATTATGAAAAAGAGGAATTTGACAGTGACGAATTTCAAGACGCCACAAATATGGCTTGTTGGGGAACATGCTCTTATTTAATGGAACACTCCAAGAAAAATTCTTGAGTTCAGGCACATAAAGTTTTTTTAACAAATTTTGTTTTATAGGTGAACACTCATCTCACACCACGTCCAATTCTACTCACTCGACATGGAGAAAGTCGAGACAATGTTAGAGGAAGAATTGGTGGTGACACTGTTTTGAGGTTTAAACTTTATCCTTTTATGAACTTTCCTGTATGATGTCTCTAGATTTCTTGATGAGACTAGTTATAAAGGTTGTACGCTATTCTTTGAACGAGACTAGTTATAAAGGTTATATACTATTCTCTAGATGAGACCAGTCATAAAGGTTATATGATATTCTAATAGTTTGTGTGCCTTGGCAATTAAGCTGGGAATATGCTATTCTAATAGTCTGTGTGTCTTAGCAGTGAACCTGGGGAACTTTACTCAAAGAAGCTCGTCACTTTTGTAGAGAAGCGATTGAAATCTGAACGAACAGCTTCTGTAAGCTTTTCCTTGTAATTGTCTCATAAATTGTTCTCTATCCTTTTCGTAAAACAATAGAACCCCACCTTTTGTGCTCCTCCTGTGGTATAGATATGGACCAGCACTTTGCAAAGAACAATATTGACAGCTGCTCCAATTGGGGGATTTCCCAAGGTCTTAATTTTTTCTTACAATTTTAACCACATTTTTTTTTCACGTGACCAATGCCAGTTCTTTTCTTCTCTTGCTCTTTTTAGGCTGTTTTCTGTTTTAAAACTTGTTCCCCTAATTTTTGGGTTTGGCTACAAGTGGAGAGAAATCTAGATGAGCTAGGCTTTGGAAGAAAAATAAACTGATTTTGTAGCTCATTTGTAATTAAATTTCATGACCTTCTTAAGCCTTCTTAGGTGGGAATGAACATTTTTCATCATTTTGGGGAATCCAGTGAGGTGCAATTATGATTTTTTTGGTAGGCTAATGTTGATATCTTGTAAACACACTAGTCAAAATGATGCAAAGCTGTTGTGGAAATGGTACGGAAAGGAAAATTGATTGCTGAAATGTTGTGAAGATTGAAATGCCAACAATGAATACAAGAAAAGCTAGACGATGTAGTTAAGACATGAGAAAGAGGAGGAAAATAAAGCAACAAACAATCAATAGAATAGATTGATACCCGGCCTATGTTAGGCCAATTTGGATTCAATAAGCCTTCATGGGTCTCTTTTACTCCAAAAGCTACCTTGAGAAGTAAGGCTTTCCTAAAGCCTATATATCCAAGTAGTCAGTGGTCTCTCACAGAAGTAATGTAGGACTAACCCAACAATTCTTCCCTTTACACATTAGGCCACAGAAGTAATGTAGGACTAACCTAACAATTCTTCCCTTTACACGTCAGTCCACCTAAATCATCTCTCCCTCACACATGCAAGGCCCACATGTTTAGGGAGGTTTTAAGAGACTCTAATTTAGGATGAACAAGTTATCATGAGGCCCCCTCACACATCACGCTGCCCAAATTATCTTTCCCCCATATATGCTGGCCCACATGTTACAATGATATTTGAGGAGCTCTAATTTAGACTTTCCAATTGAATTACTGTGGGGTCTGAGAATTTTAACTGGGCTCTTATACCATTTGTTAAGCCAATTTGAATCTAATAAGCCTTCATGGGGATCTCTTATTTTAAAAGTTAGCCCAAGACGTCACGCCTTCCCAAAGCCTATATCCAAGTCATTAGCCTCCCCTAGAACAGATGTAAAATTAACTCAGCAGGCTTGACAACCAAATCAGTTACTTAGTAAAGGGGAACAAAAGGCCAAGATACAGAATCATGATACAAATTGCCAACTTGCATAATAATTGCTACTACCGGATAGGTGAAGACATTGAGACAAGTTGAGATCCACAAGCTTATGTAAATCGGATAATCGTAATGATAAAATGAACCTATGCTGTTTGAATTAGTGTTTGGGCTTGTGTCATTTAACATAAAAATGCCAAAAAAATATATTAGCACATATAATTGTGTTAGAAAGTCCTTGATAAAAAACCTTGCATATTAATGTTTCCTGAAACTTTTATGTTCTACAAAATCTATTTTTTTTATCACCTATTAAGCTCATTTTACTTGTGCAGATACAATGGCGTGCACTTGATGAGATAAATGCAGGTGTATGTGATGGGATGACTTACGAGGAGATAAAGAAGAATATGCCGGAGGAATATGAGTATGTTCTTTACAAAATGACATGATTTATAAATGAAAATTATTTTGAAAAGGTGAAGGAGTCTCGACGAATTTGAAAGTGCTGTGACAAACTAACAATGTTTATACTTTATCTCCGGTCATTGTTTATTGGTAATACTATGGCTATTGATGTTGTTTTTTAATCTCTTATGAAGATCAAGAAAGAAGGACGAGCTAAGATACCGATATCCTCGTGGAGAATCGTATCTTGACGTCATTCAAAGGTTTGGTGCACGAATAATCATTGTTTAAAACTTGAATGCATTTACTTCAAATAATCATGGAATCAAAAAACCTTGAAATTTTGGGGTTTTTAAACTTGAATGCATTTTTCTCAACGAATCATGGATGCATTTACTTCCTTTGAAGGTTGGAACCTGTAATTATTGAACTTGAAAGACAGAGAGCGCCTGTTGTTGTTATATCTCACCAGGTAAGTTTTACTCTAAATGGTGTCTTTTTTCCGCTGCTGTGAAATTAATCTCATGATCATGAATAAAACTGTTGAACAGGCAGTATTACGGGCTCTATATGCATATTTTGCTGATCGGCCTCTCAAAGAAATTCCCCATATAGAGGTTACTCCAAATAATAGTATTCTCATTTTGAAGATTATGATGCAATATTTATCCTTTCAAGAAGCTTTCAACTCACTGAACCGCATTGACATGGGTTCAAATTTTTGTAGGTACCCCTCCATACGATAATTGAGATACAGATGGGAGTCACAGGCGTTCAGGAGAAAAGGTACAAACTCATGGACTGATGCAACTATGTAAATGCAAATTCCCAAACCACATCATTAATCATATTTTTTGTAATTTATATCATTAATGCAAATACTGTCTCCTTTGGAATTTTTTTCTTTTTTAATTTTTTAAGAAAAACTTGTAGGCCTTCTCATGATTTTTACATTTTATTCGTTAGGAACTGCGTTATCCCTGTTTGTTAGGAAATATATAATTTAGGGATGCCACGTAAAAATTCTTTCGACACCCCTGAACACAGCCCTCGACCCATGCAAGCTGTACCATGTGTTTTCAGAGGTGGGCTTGATCAACACTGATAACAAAAATTTTGTATAGTCGATGATCTTAAGCTGCCCCTGAGTATCTCACCTAGAGGCGATTGTTTGTCTTGCAATTTGCACAAGGCTGCACAAAATAAAGTTTGTGAAAGATTTTTTTAAAAAAAGGATAAGCTAAAATTTTCCTCAGCACGCTCGCAAAATAATGCCTGCACTCAATCTTATTCTTGGCCGTCCGATTAAATGGACGGCCTTGACGTCGTTGATTAGATCCCATAGAAGAAAAAAGAACTAATCCCCCGATCTTTAACGTCGTTGATGATGTTGGAGATAATCAGCGTTGGCAGCAGAGGGGACGCCAACTTGTCTGATCGCCGGACTCAGTGCCGATGGCTGCCAAAGACGCCATTATAGTGGCCGGAGATACCTTGATGAATGATTAGCATAATCGGCTTTTCAAAAGCTCCATTTTTTTAAACATTTTTGATGGGCATAATGATGCATGAGCATTTCATACCCACATCATGATGTACATCCCTTCGCCGTAAAAAAGTTGAGAAGTTATAATTTGTTATTTAAATTAAAATTTGCATGTTATTTGCGCTTGATCACAATTAAATTACATAGCATCTTGCTTTTGGTCTTTTACTGTTTAACCGATCCTGGGCATCAGTTCTTAACGGATATGTTTTTCATATCCAAGTCATTTACCAGCCACGTTCATGAGTTCTTTGGCAGAGAGAGCTCTTCAAAATTCTTCCAATGCCTCAACTTGATCTTGGGAACAAAGAATGACAAGCCTTCAATTTTGAATTGCTGGCCTGAAACTGTTTCGGTGGCTAACGAACATAGACAGATTTAGGATGATTAGTTTATATTAATCTAAAGAGAATACAATAAGCAAAGTCATCCCTTGAATGATATAATTTGTACCGTATTGAGGGATTTTTCTTCTTTGCTTTATATGCAGCTTGTGAGGACTCAGGAGAAAGAGAGAGCAGGCCACCTTCCCCTCTCCAATAAAACTTTCAACTTCCATTAATCTTGCATGCGTTGGGAAGAAAAAGCTACATTATTAAACTTGGTTTGAGTACCAAGATGAGAAGTGAATACATGGAGCTCATTCCCAATGATCGACCTAATAAAGAAAAGCCAGCAAATGTTTTTACTAAACATTTTTTTTTGTTCAGCATTTCAAATTGTAGAAGAAAAACTACTTATAATAAGTTTTTGTTAACAACATATATAAACAGCTAGTAAACATGGTTTATTCCATGATTTTATCCAACACTATGACTGTCAACTATGACTGAGATCTATATATTTATGACTTATTTCTTGAACCCATTTTGAGTATCTGTTCTAATTTAATTTTTTTAGCAATCCGATTTGAATCACCACTCCATTGTTTACAGATGGCCGAGAAGAATGCTTTCACCAGTCACAACGACTTTTGTTTTCATCATTTACTCACATCTTCTTTTTTAAAAAAAGAAAATTATAAATTTTTTTCTATTTGATATCTACTTTTATTAATAGAAGAGAAATTCAATAGTGACCTTTAATTATAAGTATGAGATTTACTCAATTAAATACAACAAAAATAATAAATTAAATTATTATAATTTATCTTTTAAATATAAACATGCCAAACACACATTGTATATAATACTCAACCGTAAGTAGTTTTGACTACCTCCTTTTACTCTAATATAGACTAAGGATGATGCTGGTTCAATTCCGCACAGAATTATTGAACATATTTTATAACCAATCCAAAATCAAACCTCAGTTGAAACCGATCCAAACCGACTAAAATATTTGGTTTGGTTCTATTTGATACCTAAATAACTAAAATTCAATAAATATTTATAAAAAAATAGATTGATTTAATTATTCAATCAAGTTTGGTCACTATTTTAATAAAGATAATCATTAAATAAGTAATTTTAAATATACATCATATTAAAAAAATAGAAATTTATTATAAAGCTATTATAATTTTATGATAATTATTATAAAATATAAAATTTATAATATTATAAAAAATTCTCTTATTTCGGTTCGTTATGATTTTGAACCGAAATTATCCATATGCCAGTCGGTTTGAGTATTTTCCAACCAAAAACCAAACCGAGTTACCTCAACTGAACCAAAACCGAAAGTTCGGTTTGATTTCGGTCGGTCTGTCGGTTTGGCCAGAAGTGTACTCAGCCCTAACACAGACCAAACCGGTTACCCTTCTCACTTCCCCATGGAAGAAATCAAGGCAGCCCTCCTCCTCCTTCCCTCGCCGACGAGCATCAACACCATCATCCACCAACTCTTCCTCCTCCCAACTCCACCAGCGGCTTTGCTCGGAAGCCCAATGCCTGCAAGCCAAAGTGGTAATGCCGGCCGCCGGTGCTGGCTGATTACGCCGGCAAGCTCAGATACAGAAGGGTGAGACAGCGGAGCTGGGGCAAATGGGTGGCCGGAAGCGCACTCGACAGTGGCTCCGCAGCCGACTCGTCCCGAACCTACGATCACGCCGCCAATCTTCTCGACGGCCACCGTGCCCACCTCAACCTCCTCTTCTTCGACACCTTCTTCGTTGAGCTTCTCCTCAACCGCCACCCTCCGACCCATCCTCCCACGGCCCCCCGGTTTCTTCCATGGCTTTGCTCCTACCAGCAATCGGCATCGACGTCTCTCTTGCCCGGCTGCGTGCAAGACGGCTGGCTTGGACGATGACCAATGCCTCTTATTTGATTTCTGATTTGTTTACTTTTAATCGATTTCATGCATGCAAAATATATAAGAACACGTTGGGCACGTCGACTTCAGATTTTTTCTCTTGTCTTTTTATTTCTTTTTTTATATATGAATTTAAGTTGGAAATATATTATTTCATGGATGAAAATTGATTGGACATTGAATAATTTTTTTGTACGGAAATTAAAATGAGCATGTCGTTGATGTTGCAGTTTAGAGATATCTTCATCGGCGGTGTCTCTGCATATCCTTATCTTTTACACAAATCAAGTAACAATTGATCCTACGTCAGCTCGCTTTTATATCCAATTTAATTCCACTCGAACAACAATTAGCCAAGATTATTGTACAGCATTATTATCAAAACAAAGTAAACAACCCAACAATACTAATCAAAAAAGAAAATACTAAACATAATTAAGCATGCAATTAAGATCCATTAGAATATTAAAGTATCAGTTTACCATATAATACAAAGAAAAAAATTAAGGTACACTAACGGAAAATCAGTTTTCCGCCACATGTAAAACCCATCGCCAGAAGATGGAAAACCTGTGGCACACGGAACATCTGCCACAGGATTCGGGCAAATTCTTTTAGGCCACGGGCCGTGGCAATTGTCATACCACGAAAATGCCCGTGGGAAACCGTGGCGCGTTTGCCCACCGGTGATCGTGGCAAACCCGTGGTAGCCACGGGGTACCTGTGGCAAAGTTTTAAAAATATATAATAAATATAAAAACCACGGCCCTAAGCGGCCCGGGCAGGAGGGGTCGACAGCGGTGGGGTGGCATGGTAGCTTGGCCGGAGGTGGTGGGGCAGCCGGCATGTTGGGGGAGCGGTTGTAGCTGGCTTCCCAGCTAGGGTGGTTGATTTAAGTGGTCCTCGTGATCGGTCTAGGGCCATGGCCTGGGCACTAACACAACAAAATTTGTTTGGTTGGCTGTCATTTTGGTCGGGCCAACATCCAACTCATGAGTCCCTGACTCCTTATTGTTTTTAGAAAATATCTATTAAATCAATATTTAACTTTGATGAAGGATATTTAAGATAAGTCAAATATTTTTCTCTAATCAATATTATCATTTTTTTATAAAAAATTCTTTTAATAACAAAGAAAATGTTATAAAAATTAATTATTTATTATTGACAAAATCTATATAGTTACAATAATCTCTTTTATGTGTGATTAACCATTTGATCATACCTTATTTAAGTCATTGTTGCACGAATCGGCCGATTCCGAGTGGAATCGGCCGATTTAAATCGGATCGGTACGTTGCCGATCCGATTTTGGGGCTGAATCAGTCAACCCCAAATCGGGCTCGGAATCGGGTGGTTTACCCCGATTTTGACCAATTTAAATCGGAATCGGAATCGGAATCGGGGTAAATCAGGAAAAATTGATTTTTTTTTGAAAAATAACTAAAATGCCTAGGTATGATATTAATTAAATTATTTAAACATGGGTAAAATTGGAATTTACCCGAGTGGTGATGATAGTGACGGCGGTGACGGCGAGCGACAGCGGCTGTGATGGCGGTGTCGACAGGGGCGACAGCTAGAGGCGGCGGCGGCGACAGGGGCGACGGCAAGGCTGGGTTGGGGGCAGGGGGAGGATCTGGAGGGGCAGGGCTGGGGGCGCAGGGGACGGGGGGCAGCCGGGTGAGGGAGACGAGGTGGGGCGGCAGTGGCGGGGAGGCACAGGGTGGGGCTGGCGGGGGGAGGCGGGGGCGGGAAGGGACGGGCGGCGCGGAGGGACATGGCAGGGGCAGTGTAACACCCCAAATCCGGTTCACACTCGTGAACCAAACCGGCATGTTACAGGCCCCGGTTAGGTCGGCTAACCCGAACCTAACTCGTGCGGATCCAATCTCGGCGTCTTAAGATGAAGATACAACTCGTAATGCATGGATGAATACACAAACCTAACATGGTACTACATGAATGACATGCAAGTCAGAGTACACACCAAACAATCCCGATAAAAATTAATAAAAGTTTTGAAATATAACGGACAGAATTTCCCCTAAAAATGTAATTAGGGGCCACCCTGTCAAATATACATATAAAAATATATGTAACCAACTATCAAATAATTTCATTCACACAGAATCTAATCTACTATACACTCATGCTGAAGCTTGGGTTTCAACCCATCATACTTTTGCTGCGCTACTCTGATCATTTCATTTCATCTCATTGTCATGCCTCAAACATTTACTCATAGCATGTTTATAAAATAATATCATAAAAAAACATAAAACATTCAATCACCCAATGTGTGTGTGCAGAAGACCTTATTGCTCCTCCGTCCTGGCCGGCCCATCCATCTCGTGCTTATCACCTACATATATATAGGAAAAACGTCAGTAACAAGCGTTACTGGTCCGAAAAGAAAATAACTATAACAAACTGGCTATGAGAGCAAACTCTCATATGAACGAAATCATCATCTACTCCACGTGAACACTCTCAAGGGCACTACTGAGGAGCCACTGGGCTGCAGACCCGGTAGCATCCCGAACTTACTGCTGCTGGTACTGTGCTACTCTCAGCACTTCTTTTTCAGTACTTCTCGTGAAACTTTATCCTAAGCCCTCTCCTTACCTCCATATTTCTCCTGGCCTTGAGCACAAAGGCCGAGTACTCTCAGGCAGTCGCCTTTAGTACCCTTTGAACCACAAGTCCAGACATGCGCTGTACTAAACAGTACCCGTAAACCTCCACGTTCTCCGGGTGTGAGGAACTCAAACGCGGAGTTGTCAGGATCCCTCGGGAATGGAACAGTCCGCTGGCACTAATCCAGAGCCCGCTTTGACTGTCACGGCATCCTCTGCATGGTACGTGCAGTCGATTTCTCCATCTCTCGTCTCACTGAAAACGCGAAAACTACATATATATATATATATTAGGGCTGGGTAGGGATTCATATAATAGGCCCGAAGGCAACTTGTGGTGGATCTTGTTTTCGAAATCAACCTCGAGGGATCTCATCCTCGAGGGGTTATTAATCCGGAAAATGTTCGGTTAAATGGCCCGAGTTAAGTGGGATCCGATAAAACGCCACTTAACCCGTCCTGCAGGCAATAAATTAAACATACGATAGAAAGAGTAAATCAGAGACGAGTCCTAAACGGACCTGGTAGAAGCTCCAAGCGTGTCATCGCGCCTAGGCGGCAAGCTCCTACTCCGTACCTACACATCAAAACTAAATACTAACGCCCGCTAACTAAATGATGCATCAAACTCAATAACATCACAATCGCAATGCAATCATTCATCAACATAACAATCATAAAATCATAAAAATTAATTAATCCTAGCTCATCCTATTTATACTAATTTTATTACATGTCTGTAACTTATGTCGTGGTCACTTATCATGCTCTGACCTGATCTACTTCATTAGACTACTTACTGTTCATTCGCAATTACCCAAATCATACAATCATCCTTTTACTCATAATTAGGCATTACTCATGACGGTTAATCAAATCTAGCATACTGTGCTAACATTCATCATGACAACTAGTTAATTCTAGCATGCTATGCTAACAATCATATTCAATTTTAAATAACTCAATCGGAGGTAATTATACCTCACGTCGTCGGCAATCGGCGACGGCTAGGGTTCCGTCGCGCGTCTCGGAGCTCGAATTCGGCGCTCCTCGGCGTCCGACGTTCGATCGGGCTCCACTGGGTGAGCCCCGCGGAAGATCCGGTGGATTCCGGCGAATCCCAGAAATTCCGATTTTTCGGCGGTTTTCCGGCGACTTCCGGTGGTTTTCCGGCGACAATCGCCGGCAGCGTCTACTGGTCGGAAAGGGGTCGTGTTGGGTACCCTCGGAACCGGCTCGGCGGCCCCGACTCATCTATGACCTCAGCGTGGCCAATGGAGGCGGTGGCTCGCCGGAAAACGGCAAAACAGAGGCCGGCCGTGGTGGTTGCTAGATCTGGCCGGCCACGGCGGCGACGGCCTCCGCTCCGGTCAGGAAGCGTCACTAGGTGGTCGAGGGTGCTGAGGCGACCACCTGATCGTGGTGGCGATGCTCGCCGGCGGCGGAATCGGCGACGCGACCGAAATGTAGCCGCGGCGCTAGGCGAGCCGATTCCGACGTTGCGGCGGCCTGGCAGCGGCCGGGGCTGGTCGGGGCGGCACGGCGACGCCGTGGCGGAGCTGGGCGGCGACGATCGGCGGCCGGGCGGCGCCGACAGCGGCGGCGGCGACGCTGCACAGTGGCGGCGTCGGGGTTTGGTTGTGGGGAAGAAAAGAAGGCGCTGTGTGGTGGCAAGGTCGTAAATATTACTTGACTCGTCTCCGGCTCGAGTCAAGTATAATAACTAAGTCGTATTAAATCCTAAAAAAATTCATAAAAATCGGGAAAAATCCCGTAAAATCAAACAACACCACAATATTATAATGATATGCTCTATGACTAACAACCCACCCAGACTGCCCGAACGCGTCCTAACGCGGTAAACGGCCTAATACTAATTCTACGATCCACTATATATAAAATAATAAAAAAAATGACTGGCATACTCTCATATATCTGATAACTCATTCTGTTCTGCTGTGTTCATGACGTTATCATCATATACTTGGGTACGCATGACCCTCATAGCTCATACACGCGACTGGCATCGGCTCGGTACACGTGTCCTGAAACTGACTCAACTCAAAAAAATAACGGTCGACCCGACCGGTTCTAAATATAAAACCCTAACTCGAATCGTGGGTTTTACAGGCGGGGCAAGGCTTGCAGGGATGGGGGGGGGCGGGGTGGGCTGGGTCTGGGGGAGGAGGGGCGTGGCGGCAGCAGTGGCTGTGGAGAGAAGAGGCGGAGATGGAGAGAAGAGGCGAAGAGAAAGAAATAAGGAGTGGCATTCTCGTAATTAAAACTTGATTCGTGCCGACTCGAGTTAAAAATAATAACTAACTCTAAATAATTTTAAAAAAATATTAAAAAATATCATAAAATATAATACATACAATAATATCAAAATTCCATCAATATATAATTTTATATATTTATGTTATGAGTTGTCAAATTATTATATATGACCGATTTAGACCGATTCAACTGAACAAATTCCTGTCCGATTCAGACCGATTCCGATTCCGATTCCGACCCCCTCGAAAACCGATTCCGATTTATGCAACCATGATTTAAGTATATCAACTCATTTTTATTATATTAAATGTTTGTCAAATATTGATCCATGCGTAATATATACGTAACCTTATAATGAATCATAATTCACTAATTAATATTTAATTACAGTGGGAAAATAATCAACAAGTATTTAACATTAATATTTATATTTAAAATTAAGATTAATATTTATTTATTTTTTCCAGATGACATTTAAATATATTCTAATTTGTCACAGCCAAATAATATTTTTATAGATAACAAGTGGAAGGATCAACTCTTCCCTGCTCATCTGTAGGCCTCTTCTTGTTCCTTACCCCTCAATTTCCAACCAGTCTTACCTGTCTTCGACACTAAAAGATAGTGACCAATTAATTTATAAAAGATTTTTATTATATATTGTCTTTAATCATAAACCTATAAGGGTAATGATTAATTAATTAATTTAGCCATGAAAATAAGAATATAAATAAGACATTAGTTGATTAATTTTTTAAATATTTTATATATTATATTTACTTTTACAATACATTTAGTTATTGGAATTATAATTATTTTAAAAATACTATTAGTAATGACTTTATTTAGGATATATAAATATAATTTCTCAAATAATTATTAGATATAAAAATTAATTAGTTCGAATTATGTATAATTGTATTCAAACAAAAGTTTTTTACTTTATGGTTTATTTATTTTTTAATTATCACTAGGTAGGCTTAAGTGATATAATTTGACTCAAATTTAAAATTATAACTTAGTTTAAAGATCTTAATAATTTTTAACAATTAGTTATGGGCAAAATTTTAAAACTATTTTTTTACTCTAAAAATTCTTTGAGTCGACTCCACTTCACAGCTTATCAAGTTAAACTCCATGTATAACTCTAAATTGACTAATTTTACAATTAACTCATTGGGTTTAAGTTATAAAAGTTATCAAAGCATATTATTTATTTTAGATTAGTTAAATCAATATGTTTAAGTTATATAAATCGCATATTTATCAATTTCAAGTGTCAAAAGATTAATATATACTAATTTTGAACAACTATTTATTTATATAATCAACCCACCCCCCACCCCCACACCCCCCTCCCCCACCCACAATCCGCTGCCCGCCCCCGCCGCCCGCCCCATGCTCCCGTCCCGCCGCCCGCCCCTGCCCCCGCCCGGCAGGCCGCCCGCCGCTTCCTTTTGTCCCCGCCAGCCTCCCTTGTCCCCGCCCCTGCCCCTTCCCCCGCCCCTGACCCGGCCCCCGCCCCGCAGGCCACCCCTGCCCTCGACTCGCCGCTACCCTTGCCCACCGCCGGCCTCCCCTGCCCCCGCCCCTGTCGGCCGCTGCAGCCTCCACCCCTGCCCCGCCCTCGCTCGTAGCCATGCCCCCCCCCCCCGCGGGTGGTCGACGGCGAGGTCGCCGGCGGTGGGGTGGCGCGGAGAGAGAGAGAGCGAGAGGGGGGTGGAACAGGGGAGGGTAAAAACGTAATAAAAACTTTACTCGGTCCTGAGTCGAGTTAATATTACGAAATAAATTTAAAAAATAAAATTTTTTTAATAAATACTTGATTTGATCTATCACGAGATCGAGTCAATATTACGAAATAAATTAAAAAATAAAATTTTTTATAATAAATACTTGATTCGATCTTGCACGAGATCGAGTCAATACTACGAAATAAATTAAAAAGATAAAATTTTTTGATAATAAATACTTGATTCTATCTCGCACGAGACCGGCGCCGCACATTTCCCAGCAGGCCCATCCCACCCTCGCTCGTAGCCGCCCCAGCCTCCGCCCCAAGAGAGAGCGGGGGGAAGGGGAGGGTAAATCGTAATAAAAATTTTACTCGTTCGCAGACTTGAGTTAATATTACGAAATAAATTTAAAAAATAAAAAAATTTATAATAAAAACTTGACTCGAGTCAATATTACGAAATAAATCAAAAAATAAAATAAAATAATTTTGTAATAAAACTTGACTCGATCCCACATGAGATAGAGTCAATATTACGAAATAAATTTAAAAAAATAAAATAAAATTTAAAAAATAAAACTTGACTCCGATCCCGCTCCAGACTCGAGTGAATATTATGAAATAAATTTTAAAAAATAAAATAAAATAATTTTGTAATAAAAACTTGACTCGCTCTAGACACGAGTCAATATCATAAAATAAATTTTAAAAAAATCTAAAAATAATTTCTTAATAAAAACTTGACTCGATTCAATATTACGAAATAAAATTTTAAAATAAAATACAATAAAATAAAAACTTGACTCGTTCCCGACTCGAGTCAAGTTTTTATTTTATTGTATTTTATTTTTAATTTTTAAAAATTTATTTCGTTATATTGAATCGAGTCAAGAGCCGATCAAGTTTTTATTAAGAAATTATTTTTATTTTTTTAAAAAATTATTTCATAATATTAGCACGAGTTGGGACTGGGTTATATTTTTATTACTAAATTATTTTATTTTTTTAATATTTATTTCGTAATAAAAATTTAACTCGAATCAGGATCGAGTAAAAGTTTTTATTGCAGAAACTACCCTCCCCTGTTTCTTCCCCCCACCCTCTGTTTGCATGCGCCACCTCACAGCCGGCGACCCCGCCGCCGGCCGCTCGCGCGGGGGGGGCAGTAGGGGGGTTGGGGCTGCGGCGCAAGGGGGGCCGCCACTGCAGGCGGGGGACGGCCGCCCCGGACAGGGGGCGAGGGGGGGCGACGCGCTGCTGGCGGCGGGATTGCGGCTTCGTGCAGGGGGCGGGGGGAGGCCGCGACGTCGGCGCGGGCGGGTGGACCGCAATGCTAGGCACAGGCGGGGGTGGGGGGTGAGGGGGAAACGCGGCTGCGGGCGGGGCCGGGCGCAGAAGTCTGGCGGCCCGGGGGATGGGGGCGCCGCCGTTGCTCGATGGGGCGATGGGGGACCGTGGCTGCGAGGCGGGGGCACGGCGGCAAGGGCTAGGCCGGGGGGGGGGCGAGGGCGGGGGTGGGGGCCGGGGCGAGGCGGAATCCAGCAAGGGGGCGGCGCCTGGGCGGGGGAAAACGGAGGGGGGAAAACGAAGGATGAATTTGGACCGTTGGATTTTGATCCAACGGTCCAAGTCCAAAGCTGCCGGCATACGCTCGCATTTTTGATGCATCGTATGGTAATATTTTTGTATATATATATAAATCCAAAAAGCTACTCCATACTGCTGCATTTTGATGCATCATATGGTAGTATTTTTGTATATATATATATATATATATATATATATATATATATACAATTAACTTATATTTTCTTAATAAAAATGCGTAAAATTGTAAAATGATTCATACTTTTGAATAAAAAGAGTAAAATTGTAAAATAATAGAAATCTTGATAAAGAAGGTAAATTTTTAAAAAGAAAATTTAATTATAGTTTCCTAATAATAAGTTTTAGCTCTTGAGATTTGCATTAACTTGTAGCTTTTGCATCTAGTAATTGGATTTGTTGTAACAAATGTTACATATAAATCAGTTGTAGCAGCTCTTTTATTGGGTCAAATCTCAATAATTAGTAAAGTTTAACTAATGGTTATAGTTAATATCCTCTTGAATTTACTACTTGTGATAATTTGAACCAGTAAACAGAGGGTTGCTGGGCGGATTTGCTATAGTAATTAGTACTTGCTGACTTTTGGATTAGTGTGTGGGGCAATGGGGACCCACCTGGGCGTTTTAGGCATGTAGCCTTCCTATTGTCCTATTACGTATGGGCCTTTTTCCCCCTGCTTTAAAGAATGACACATTATATGCTCCTTAGTTTGTAATAAGATGAGAAATAAATTTGTTTAGTGTATTATAAGCCTAGATTAAAAATTCCAAACTCAGATTCCTATGATGTCATTAAATGAACTTTGACTCGTAGTAAACTCCAAGCCAGCTCATAGCCATTTATATTAAATGTTCATGTAAATAAAAAGTTGCGTGTAGTTAATATAAATTATTGATTTGATACTTGAAATTAATAAATATGATTTGTATTGATTAAAAATATTATTTTAATTAATCTAAAAATAATTATATATTTTAATTATAATTTTTATTACATGATTCAGAGAGTCAATTATTAAATTAATTAATTAGTACAAGAGTTATTCATAAAATTTGACTCAAGAAACCATAAAGTAAAATTGACTCGATAAATTTTTAGAGTTAAAATTTTTTTAAAATATAATTATAAGAGATGACATAAATTAATTGGAGACAATCAACTTCTATCTTGTTATTTGATTCTTCAAATTTATGTGATATTTAAAAAATATAGTATAGTTTTCTGAGTCAATTCGAGGCAAATTAGGATAGTTTATATTAAATATTTTTTGAATTAACATCAACTTTTTTTCAATTCAATGGATACATGCTAATATTATTAATGAATATTTTTTCATAAATCAAAAAATCAGAATACATTGCACTGCATCAATAACTCATGAGAGAAATATGTACTCATATTTATCATTTTTTATTACATAAATTTATTACATAAAAAATCAAGGAGCCATTTACATACATGAACTAGTTATATATTTGGAGTAATTTAGTAGATTCTACCACTCGATATGCACATGCATAAATATAAAAAAATAATTAAAGTAATCAATTCAATACTTTTAATTTTTTTATCTTAATTATGAAAGTAATTGTAATAAAAATTAATTTTAAAATATTTTTAAATTAGTACATTTTTAAAAAATCTAAAAGTTGGACATATTGATGAAAAAATATATATATGAAGATGCACTTTACTTTCCATACATACAAACTTCATTATATGGAACTCACTAAAAAATTAGCTCATACAAGTTATATGACCCTAAACTAATCTAAATAACTTCTAATTAACTTTGAGAAAACTAATTTAATTCACCACCCATGAGTCAAGTTCGAGTGTTTCAGTTTTTTAACCGAAAGATAAATTAGGTCATTAAAATTTGGATCCATTCAACTAATATGGTTACAAGGAAAATTAAGAAAAAAAACCGGATCAAATGCACCTTACAAGTGGGAATATTTATGTTTTCTTTTAAAACAGTGATGACCCACTGAGTCCAAAGTCAGCAATCTCTAAATAGCGGCCACGGCAAAGACAACAATTTCCAGTAATCCACTTGAAACTGTCTTTGCACATCTTCTCTATAAAGCTTCTTAAAATGATTCTAAAATGAACATAATGGTTCAATTGTTAAGTTGTCGTCTCCCAACCTTAGAATTAGCGGCTAAGGAGGCCATACATGCAAGCAAAGCCAACCAACAAACTTGCTTTGTATTGGCTCTCTAGCACCCAACTATGGTGATTAGGTGACCAAGTATAGAGACAACATAATGCATTAGAAGAAAAACATATATATTGGTTGAGACGCTAATGGAAGACGCCAAAGATTAAAGAATTAACACGACAACAATAGGGTTATTGCGTTCTGCAGGAGCTTAGTGTACTGATGTGTTATTGTGTTGGCAACGGACCTACATGTCGGGTATATCATGTTTAAATAAAATTAATGTGTTATGCCCTAATACTTAATAGGGATGCTTTCGATAATTCCTACTTAATCACCAGACAATCACACGACTTAATCATTTTTATGGTCATTACTCCGTAAATTTTAATTTTAAGTTTTTGTTTGCTTGAATTGTTAGAGAATAATTGCACATCGCTAAAACATAAGAAGTGTTACGATGACAAGTCAATATTTAAGATATAGGCTTAAGCACAACTTGATTGATTTGGGAATCAGACTAATCTTGGATGAATTCTTCTGCCGATCTTGGGGCCGTTTTATTCTATTGATATTAGGTATTCTTGGGTAAATCTCACATCAATCGTAAATGATGTTGCGGACTTATATGTAGGTTAATAGGAAAGTCTTATTCTTTAAGCTAATTTTTAGATTAAAAAATACCTATAAAACCTATTTCAAATCCCGTAGGGTATATCAACCGATCTTGGACGAGTTCTCCCAACTCACCTGCCACATCTATAAAAAGCCATCAGGGGCGTATTTGTTCATCTATATTGGGCATATCAAACCGATCTACAGGCCACATCCACAAAAAGCCCTTAGACGTATTCTCGAACACACCTGCCACGTTCATAAGAAACTTTAAAATCCAAAAGAGGCGTTGTGATTGTTTTCGTCATCTTACTTTTTTCACGATTTTATAATATATTTTGGGTTTATTAGACCGTGGAGAAAACTTAATTTTTTTGTAGTGAGTATTGCTTCGTCTTAAAGCTATGACTAAACACTTAGTTAACGGATTTATTAACAGCACTAGCTAAAGGAAAGGTAATCATCTTTAATTAACAGCACTTTGCAAGGAGCTAGCTAGTTAGTACCCATCTGAAATAAGCTATGGTACTGATATATGTATCTGCATACAATCCAATCTTGCTTTTTAGTCTTTTCTCGTGAAAGACAAGCTTCTTGTTTTGATTCTCTGGTGGAGGACTAATGATTCTACTTTCTGCTTTCCTGGCATGGCCATATTGTGCCAGCCATTCATCTGAATCTCTTGATTCTCCAATCAAATACACAACATTCAGATTTCCGAGTACTGTTGTCCATGATAAACCATAGCATATTTAGCATCCATATCAACCCGGTACATGTACTCGTGTACAATATAGAATCAAATCGTATCAACTGTACCAGATGTACAAAGAACTATATATCCACAAAGCATTATGAAGATCATTAATAATCAGCTGCATATTGGAGATAGCAGCTGGGGAAGGAGATAAAAAAGCTAGAGACAATGACAATGTTCTTAGATATATATTATGCTCATATATATATGAATTAACTAATAGTTGGGAGGTGGAATTGTGGGGACTGCTGGATTCGACAGGCTTTAGTTTAACATACATAGATTTTCACATTGCTTCTTTATTGTACCCAATGTGTGAGAGCAAGGTGTGATTTTAGTGGGCACTCAACTTTGCAGCACCACCTTGTTTTGTTGTATCTTTTATAGTTATAGAGGACCATACAATAAAAGCAAAAGAGCAAACACACGGAGAATCCAAGACATTACAAATGGAAAGAGCTCAGTGCAATCAACCCTCCATCACTTGGGCTAGCATCAAAGAGACCTTTCCCTTTTGCCATAAAAATGAAAACCATCCAAACTCTTTTATGGACTCACAAGTCCAATGGAAGAAGGATAGGTTTGTAGCACCGTGTCATTTTGCCGTGAGCTTGATGTTATCACCCAGATGAATCATACAAGTACTCTTAATTTTTTTACTACCCAAGTCCTAACTAATCATCATCATTATTAAAACAGATCAACCTGCTCATATCCTTTAGTGATCAAGAAGATAATCAACTAATGTCTATGGTTTGATTTTTACATAAAGCAGCCAATTCGTATCAAGACTGCCAAGTATTGAAGTATCCAGGTGCATGCAAACGTGTGTCCTTGACACTACAGGAGTAAAGCTTATTCCTTGATCAGAGGCTTTGAACTTCTTCTATTGGAGCCTGCGACAATATCAATATTATTTGTGGGTCCTTTGATATTTACGTAATATATTTACATTTTACTCGCTTTTGTCACTTACAAGTATAGTTGAGCATGTACATTACATCATTTCGATGGAAAAGAAGGCATAGATTTTGTTTACATTTTGATCAGCTGGCAAAGAAATTGTATATTTTATCTAAGGATTTATGATGAAACGTGACCTGATTTAGAGGAGTAAATTATCAAATTTTATTAATTCTATGTATAAATTTTATCTTTTTAAAAATTCTTGTTTTTCTTGTCTTGGCGCAACAATTCTTTGTGGGCCCGTTTATCATGAACAGATGTTCGGATGTCTTTGCCTGTTTGTATTAGAAAGGGACAAACAGGCTTTCACACGCCACAGTCCGACCAGTTCTGAAAGCATAAAACGGACATATATATATAATTCAAGAAGTGCCCAAAACGAAATCCATGAGGAACTACTATAATCCAATTTGCTACCCACTATAGCTAATCATGCCCTTGTCCAATTCTTATTATCACTACTAAATTGAGTTGGTGCAGACATGACAACGGATGACGCTGTGATTGAAAAGAAGCTTTGTATCTATATATATATGGACACCTCATCATGATACAAACATCAGATTGCACTTAAATAGTACTCGAAATTATAACAAGGTGGTGTTAGTTGCTATGGCTCTTGAGGAGGTTAAGATTAGGAGCTTCCACAGAGAACGAGACTTGGCAAGGGTGGAAAGCTTTGAAAGGAGATGCGAAGTTGGGTCCAAAGAAAGCTGTCTTCTTGTTGTAGACACCATGGGAGATCCTTTGTGTAGGATTAAAAACAGCCCTCAACACTCTTTGCTGGTAAAACAAAACTTCCAACCTTACCTGCTTGTGAATTTGATGGCATGTCGTGAATTTCTTCCACATGTTATATTTTCAGGTGGCCGAGGTAGGAGACGATATAGTGGGCATCATAGGGGGACTATTAAGATGGTTACTGTCAAAACATGTGATTCTTTTGCTAAGGTTGGATGTATTCTGAATCTGAGAGTGTCACCATTTCACAGACGAAGAGGAATAGGAGCGAGCTTGGTGCAAGCACTAGAAACATGGTTTAGAGCCAATCATGTGGACTATGCATACATGGCCACTGAAAAGGATAACCGAGCTTCTCTCAATCTTTTCATGGGCAAGTTTTCTCTTGTGAAGTTCAGATCGCCGGCTATATTGGTAAACTCTGTCAATAACAAGCTTTTGCTTATATCTCCCAGTGTCAAGATCATGAAGATTAGCATAGAGCAGGCCGAGTGTCTTTACAAAACATTCATGGGTTCCATCGAATTCTTCCCGCATGACATTGATAAGGTTCTTAGAAACAAGCTAAGCTTGGGTACATGGGTGGCTTACCCTAAAGAAGAATCATGGAATCATCATCACCAACAAGGTAAAATGCTTCCTCGCAGCTGGGCAATGCTAAGTGTTTGGAACACTTGTGAGTCCTTCAAGTTGAAAGTAGGAAGAGCTCCCCACACTTGCATCTCCTACATAAAGATACACAACTTTGTTTGTGAAGCACTCCCATGCTTGGGAATGCAAAAAGTACCAGATGTTTCTACCTACTTTGGCTTCTATTTCATGTATGGTCTGCTTGGGAAGGGCCCTCAAGCCGGAAAACTTGTGCAGTCCTTGTGCAAGTTCGTTCATAACATGGCGGCAAACCAATGCAAGAATTGTAGATTCATTGTTACAGAGGTAGGAAAAGGAGATATATTGATGAAGTACATACCTCACAAGAAGATCTTGTCCAGCTTTGGAGATGTATGGTGCATCAAAGCACTTAGAAAAAATGATGTCATGAGGAATGGTAGCCAACTAGTGGAGTGGACAAAGGTTGAAGGCAACAACAGTTCCCTCTTTGTCGACCCTCGAGAAGTATAATCATCCAATCAACTGTGTTAAGCACTGATTAATATATAAATAATAATGTGGTACATTTACACTATATATCTTTCATATTCACTCTGCAAGCCATCCCTTCAAAAATGGCATACATATATAGCTCAGACCTGGTTTTTGGGCATCAACGACTTCCAGTTGTGGGTGCCCAATTGAATCAAGTGGTTCTTTTGTAAGTGCAGCACACACATGCCCTTATAGTGGCCCTCTTCAACCCCACAGATCTGTACCATATATGTAATATATGATGGAAAAATGATCACTTGCAGCTCCACGTATAACATCCAATCACACTTTAGTGTGATAATGCATTTTCTTCTGAGTTGAATATGAGTACAAAACTTGTCTCTTCTATTACTGATAAAAAGTTGCATACGATTACGTTTAGCATTGAAATTCTAGGCTTTAAGTAGGAGTGTTATCATTGTGGCACTTGTTGCGGCCTTCATTTGGATATACATGAAACGACCCTTCATGGATCTGTGCTTAATTCATTTCCTAATAAAATTTTTTCCTAAGCAGCCTCATTTCCTAGTATATGATGATAGAAAAACTAGTAAATTAATTAATGCTACATTGATTAAATAAGTACATGAAGTCATTTACTCATTTAGAATTGAAATGCAAGTTTACCCATCTAACAAGATGTTGGTTACTAATTATAATTAAAAACTGAAAACTTGAACTCAATTCAAAGTCATAGAATAGAGTCGATTCGGAACTTAGGGGACAGTTAGGCAAAATTTTTCAACATGAAGTATAAAAGAGATCGTATGAATTGTCTTTCAATTCAGTATGACTAAAGGAGGAGTTAAGTTTGCCCTTTCTACAGTATAAGGGAAGCCAACCACGTCCGAACACCAATCCCCCTCAAGGTCTCTTATATGGTCATGATATAAACAGGCCAGACAAAGGGGAGAAATGAGTTTGCAACCACATTTGACATAATATAATGTGTTTTTCTATGCACGGGACCCTGCATGCCCGGTTCCTCCACACAGTGAAAAATGTTTAATCACGCATGCCTTATGGTGGACCATTGTTGACTTGATATGAGGTATAACGATAAGGTTGATGACAAAGAATAGTTTGCTGTATTGCATAATTAGCTGCACCAAACTAGTGACAATCTTCTTGGTCGGTTGATGGCAGTATATATGATGAGGATGGAGAGGAGAGGCGATGAGACTACTGCGGATTAGTCATGTGATCTAATCATATACTCATATGCTAGTTTGGATGATTGTATAGTGAGCAATGCCTCAAGGTAGCAACATCGATGTTCATCTCCTTTTTGAGGAAGATCAAATTGGGCTTGTTTAATAGTAAGCTATGTTTACCATGAACGTGTATAGGCTAGACGACACTGGAGTGACTATATATACAATACTTATCTTACGCATATTGTTTATGAGCGCCGTTTGTTTTACCAAAAGATAGCATGTTGCGCGGGATTTGACGTGGAAAAAATTTTAGCTCTTCCTCGGAGCGACGCCGGTGGAGACGCCGTGCATCTCCGTCGATTCTCCGGATGATCGCGGGTGGAAACGCACGGCAGGCATAGCTCCGCTCTTTGTTGTGTCACTTGCTACAGCTTGTTTGCTGTAGCAAACTGTCTATTGTTGTCTATTGGTCCACATAAGCCATAGTTTTCTCACGGTAACTCATTTTCACAAATTGATTATTTAGTTTGCTATCAAAGATTAATTATAAATACAATTGAAGGGTTTTGGTTGGGGGAGGGTAAAAAAAAGAAGGATTTTTTCTTTTCCCCATATCAATGACTCAATAAAAAATGAAATTATCTCTAATCCAATCCAAGAGTCTCATTATTTGATGCAGACGCAAGTGCTTGACCATAACCCATATTTCTAGCCTCAGAAAAAATAGGACTTTAAAAACAAATCTTAAAAAATGGAGGATTTTTTATATTTAAAAAATGTTTTGAGAATCTTGGTGTTTGGGAATTCGAATAAAAGCCTTCGTTAATGAGATTAAAACAACCTTATTAGAATCAAAACAAAATTAAAAACAACATTAATACAGTTGGATGGTGAGACAAACATTTTCCGGCATTGAAATTAGCAAAGGCCTTCCCCACCTTTGATGCACGAATCGTGCGGAATCGACCGATTTAAATCGGCTCAGCATCGCACCGATCCGATTCCGTGGCCGAATCGGTCGGCCCCGAATCGGCCGAGTTCGCCCGATTCTGACCGATTTAACTCGGAATCGGAATCGGCCGATTTAAATCGGAATCGGTTTTTTAAGAAATTACTAAAATACCCTAGGTATGATTTTTATTAAATTATTTAAGCATGGGTAAAATGGTAATTTGGATTTTAAAAACCTAAAATCAAACCCGCTCCCCCACACCGCCGCCGCTCGTCCGACCGCCGCCGCCGCCCGTTTCCGCCTCCGCCGTGCGTCCCCGACTCCGGGCTCGCCGCCGACCGGGCTGCCGACCTCGCCGCCGACCTCGCAACGTCACCGCCGACGTATGGCCGGACCGAATCGGGCTGTGACGGACGAATCGCCGTCGACTTCGCGCCGACTATTCGTCCAACCGGGCTGCCGACATTGCTGCCGCGAGACTCGCCGCCGACTGGGCTGCTGGCGGCGGCGGGGTGTAAAGAGCAGGAGGGTGGCATTCTCGTAATTAAAAGTTGACTCGAGTCTAACTTCGAGTTAAAAATAATAATTAATTCTAAATAATTTTAAAAAAATCTTTAAAAATATTTAAAAATACCATAAACTATAATACACATAATAATATCAAAATAACATCAATACCTAATCTTAATATATTTATATTATGAATTGTTAAATTATTATATATGACCGATTAAATTAATTTGGACCGATTCTTGACCATTCAGACTGATTCCGATCCAATTCTGACTCCGTAGAAAACCAATTCTGATTCCGATTCATGCAACCATGCTCCCCACAACCCGTCCGGTACGCTTCTTCTCCATGGGCTCCAATAGAGTATCCACCATCCACTAGATATAACGAATAACGATACAATCATATGGCGACATTTTATATAGTTTTTTACCCTTTTTTAATATTTATTAGTTTAATTTTAAGATTAATTAGAAGTAAATGAATTTAAATTAAGAATATTAAACTATTTTAAAACTATGTTCGATTGTTAGTTATTTTAATAAAATTGTATGGTGATTAAGTGTAGGTGTTTAATACTTGGGCTTTTGATTAATGTAAGAAATCAACTTAATACATGGTGGTCAAGTGACAGTCACGCAACACCTAAAAACTTGCTCAAACATAAAATTTTGGATTAAAATTGTAGACTTCAGTGATATCAAGCAGGCTATAGCCACCCAAAACCTGCCCTTTTTAACCAGGAACCCCAAAAATAACACAGTTTTAGGGAACCAAAAACATTTTGGGTTGGGTACCTGTACTGGCATCCTCACACGCGAGGTGGCTCCAAACAAGTGCAATACGCTTTCCACAGGCTCCAATCGGATCCTTTGCATCCAGTTTTAACAACCGGAAACAAAATTATAAGCATAAAACAGCAAGAAATACTCAAAAAGTTTCAAACTATTCTTTAAATAAATATGAATTCAATCGACCAACAATAAAACCAACCAAATGCACGACTAACATCCCTTCAATTTAAGGGTGCACCCCCAAAAAAATCAGACTCCACAAACAAACCAACTCCACTGAGAAGACAAATAATGAACAGTATTCTAAATGCCAAACTCGACCTTCGGCGATAAAACCAAAGTACCTTCATGCAAGAATTATTCTTTACTTCAGAAGCACTTCACAGATCCTCATCATTGGAGCACCGTACATTCTTCCCAAGAAGCAGAAGCCTTCGACAACATTGAAATGTAAAGACACAACTAAAGAAGAGGATGCAAGTCATTCCTTCTCGGGTACAGACTCCTCTGTTTTTGAAGGTACACGGGTTTCTTCTTTCTCTTCCTCTTTCTCTTTCTCTCCCTCTTTCTCACTACCTTCTCCAACCTTCAGGTTTTCAATAAGTTCTGTTACTGCAGAAGGATCCGCACTTTCAGATTTTGGTTCTTGTGATTGAGCAGTTTCCTCCACCATGTCCATGAACTTTCTACAGTCTGGCGTAAAGAAGCAAGCAGCACAGTTAGTCCACCACGTGTCATATTTCTTCATAAATTATTCACATCATATACATACATTCTAAAGAAAGACCAGCAATCGGTTAGTCATGCATACTAGTACAGGTAACTTTTAAAACTCATATTGGTCTCAAACGTCTCCATATGATCGATCCTCCACAGATCTATCCACTTTCTACTATGACAGTTTACAGATTGATCAATCGTATTCTACACAATCATAACTAAATCCTAAAGGACAAAAATATGAAGACTCCTGATTATAGATCATTCAACAATATTCCTAGTTTAAAATCAAGTCCCTGTTTGAAGGAACTCTTCAAAAATTCAAACTTGATCCCAATACCTAAAAATAAATTATTATTCCAAAAATTAGAAGTTATGAGGTGTTTCTTAGAGGATGAAGACTCTTCCGGGCATAATAACCAAACAGTTAACATATACTCCTAAAACTGAGATCAAGAGCCCTTCTGAAGCAACTATCTTAAAATGCAAAAAAATCCCACTACAGAGCAAATAGCTTCTCTGTCAAGAAATCAGTAAAGCTGCAGTATTTCTCAGATAATAGAACTACGTAATATCTCAAACCCTACTAATCAAACTAAAACACTAGACTCCCCACCATAATTACAATCAAAAACAGCAATCCAGCTCCAATGCAAGTGTTCAAGCATTCATAATATTTTGATATTCATGTTTCCCATTCAGCGCAGTTCAATTGTAGCCCTCTAAACAGAAATCTCTGTGCCATCCAGTTCCCACCCCGTTATAATACCCAATTCCAGTTAAGAAAATGCAAACATATGAAAGCAGGAGAAATACATATCCTTCTGTTTCCATTGTTATTTGGTACCCTTGCTTTATAAACATCATGCTAACCATTTCTTAAAAAGCTAGATCTAAACCAGCCCATTCGGTATATGATTTAGAATTCAAGATGCCAACTATTAAACAACTTATTAGCCATTTCATCCCTTGAATAGATAGAGAGGGAGGGTAGAGCTTTTGGTTTTTCTTGTTGTTGATTTTTTTAGGAATATATCAAGGGATAATTGGATTTGGTTATATGAAATACATGAGGGTTCCTGGACACAAACACACATTACTCGGGCCAACCAGTAGGTTACCTCCAAAGAAAATTATGGATATTGCATTCAAACATTATCATCACAATCACAATTATATAACAATCAGTTAAAGCAACTACAAGTTAGAGTCATTACCCCTAGTGAAATCTTGTTACAGATAAATGACACATAATCAGCCCCAAAAAAGTAATGTCAACTTTTTTAAGAAAGTGACATTCCCATTGCAAGTATTTAGGGAGGAAATGATAGTAATAAACAAACTAAAACTAAGTGCATATATCCCACCCTAATGACGAGAAAAACCAAAAAAGAAATATTGCATGACAGGCTGAAACAGCAAACAAAAATTTCCAACACAAAAAACCAAAAAAAAGAAAAAAAGTTTATGTAATGTATAACGATCAAAAGCAAAATAAAAGAGCAGAAAAACTCACTTTCTACAGATCCAAAACGAATACAAAATGTTTCATCCTTCAGTTCTCCATCAGCAAAATCAGGTGCTTTCCAAACACAGGACTTGTCATTACCGACATGCTCCTGGACTTTGATTGATGGAAACACTAGACAGTGAACCAAATTACAGTTAGTACATTCAATGGCAATCGAAGATAGTTTTAAAATAAGTAATAACTTCAGGAAATAGTTTAAAAATAAGTAATGACTTCAGGAAACCAACCATAATGGTTAGCACAAATCTTCAGCGTCTTTGCCTGGCGCATGACCAACCTAACCTTCCCAGTTTCCTTGTGCTTCAAAAGTTTCACTGATCCGACACCACGTTCCTTCCATTGATTCCCATCTTTATCATACCTATAAAGCTTTGATTTCCTTCATTTTTAAAAAGAAATTGCATAGTACGCTGTCAGTGACTCCATGGTATTTATCAACCCATGGTTTTCAAACTAATCCCACTATGAACAATAATCACAAAATTCTACCAAATGGAACAAATGAAACCAAAATTACAGTATCTTAAATCAATATTTTATCAGTGTAATTAGGTAGAGATGCCTCTGAGTAAGGTTAAGTCGAGAGTTTCACTTGAGCCAATCTTGAACTCGAGAAGGGCTTATGAAAGAACCTTTATATATCAAAAATCTATTTCTCAAACTAAAGCCATAACTGACGTTAAACCAATTCACCTATATACACACAAGGCACAAAGAAATTATTATTGTTATCATTATTATTGCTACTCCTCCTCCTCCTCTCCCCTACTCCTACTACTATAATATATGGAAAGTAAAATAGCATCATTTTTTTTACTATTTTTACTTTTACAAACGTGATGACTATAATGACTTGTGATAAAATATAGTTTGTATCTCATAAACTGAATTACGAATGAAATGCCTTATATGGCTAGGTAAGTATTCTTATATGAACAAACAATATTGCCAAGTAATGTTACAAATACGACTAAATAAGATTAAACCAATAGCCAAAGCATAGTTAAAAAAGTTGAAGTATTGTTATAAATATGATCCCACTGATAGCATATGATAAAATATAAACTGTAACTAATATACGCTAAGTCACAAAAGGTTAAAAAACTTATATGATCAGGTAAGTAGTCTTTGTATGATCAAACAATACTGTTAAGTAGCAGGCTAACTACCATTAATCAATAACCAAAATATAGGTTTAACAGTTTTCGAATGTTGTTCAAATATGAATCCTCAAATAGATCATGATACAACATAGTTTGTATCTCACAAACTAAGTTACAAATAAAACAACATTTATATGACTACGTAAGTATTTTTGTATGATGAAACAATGTGGGCAAGTACTGTTACAAACAAAATTAGGAGTGATTAAACCAAAGGCCAAAGCATATTTAAAATAGTTACGACTGCCTAAATAGCTTTATGTATCTTATAAACTAAGTCTACAAAAAAAAAACTAACCAGTATATCAGTAAACATTTTTGGCTTTGGGTTGGGATCCTAGTTCAGACCATCCAGACATAAAAAAATAACATTTTTCATTCACAACATTTCCTTATCTATTTTTTTTATAAAAAAAATATTTGAATGAACCGAAAATTTCTGTTTAGACGATCCAAGACAGAAATCAAAATCTAAGAAGGGTTCGTCCCTTAACCATTATTATTGAAGAAAAACTACGAACATCAAAAAAGGACCAATAGCTCGACAAAAAGCTCACAGATCCAAGAGGACATCCTCGTTCTCCTCGCCGGTGGTGACGGCGACCTCCTCGAGGCGGATGATGGGGGCGACCTGGGCACCGGTGTCCTCGTCCTCGCCGGCGCCGGCGCCGGCGGCCTCCTCGTCGTGGCGATCGGCGTCGGCGCTGGCCATGGCAGGGCTTTACCGAGGATCGAAAAGGTAGGGTTTTTGGTTTGGGCGTGAAATTGTGGAGAGCTATGCCTCGTATACTCTCTTAGTGAGCCTTACAATTCAAAAAGTATATACATACAGAAAATAATAAATAATAAAAATGATTATAAATTTTAACGTAATCTAATATTTTTAACCATTTTATTATCGAAATAATTGTAATAAAAATAAATTTTAAAATATTTATTAATTTATACATCTTTTAAAAATTTAAAAATAATTAATAATAATATTAAAAATAACAAAATTTATCTATTTTTTTATTTATGTACCATATTTTTATATACATAAAAAAATTTTATAAAATTTATTAAAAAAATATTTAAATTAAATATATAGTTCATAAAACTCGTAAATTTTTCTCCTCTCTGAGTTAAAGACCACTAGCCTTATATACATTATGAGCTATTTTATGAGCTACAACTCTATATCAAATATGCTTTTTATTTTAGTTGGTAAAATTTATAAATAAATATAAAATTAAACAATAAAAATACTTATAAATTTTCAACCAATCTGATCTCGATAAAAGTTGGTAAGTACAAGCATGACGTTATATATCTTATGTACGCTTAACTTCTTTTCATCCACTACATAAAAATCCAATGGCTAAAGTTAGGAGAGGTGGTTTGAGTTTTTTGTTTTTCTTTTTCCAACGAGAGCTTGTTTAAGTTATACTTTTTATAATACCAATAATGTCATTTTACTCGTTTTCCCCCTCTCACGATTTGGCCGAGACATGGAGACGATCTACTTTTACAAAAGCTTCACGCGTAGGTGTGCATATGAGGAAGGCGGGAGGCATTCTTACGCAGGACCGACAAAGACGTTGGGTTGTAATTTGCATATCCGTCGAAGGGCAGCAAGGAGAGCGTTTGAAAGGTGAACATGAAAGAGCAAATTGTGATTAAGCTGTTCGAGGATCGAACTCTTTGTGAGATTCATAGCTGCATTACTTATAGCTTCCTTGCTTGTAGATAAAATGAATTTGAAATTGTCTTTTATTCTAAGGCATAACGTTGCATCCATGTCAAGGATAGGCGAGATGATGAATTAGAACGTCGATAAGGAAGGGCACGCCAATGCGGCGCAGTCGGGATTGGAAGCGAAAGGCATATGAAAGGATAAAGACACAGCCTCCTTTCTCTTTATTTGTTCGTTGAGAATTTGAACAAGTATCCTTTTGGTGATGAGCATTTCAAGTTCATAACTTTATACTTCAACAGAAAAAAAAATTGATCATGAGGAGAAGGAAGAAAACCATCCAATTACTTGCGTAGGCAATGTTTCTCTAAAAGCACTAGAAACACCACTGTCTAAAACTTTTATAACTTGTAGTCACCGAGTGTTTGTTTATCATCTTAAAATAATTCTTATACGAAGATTATCTATGGTCAACAAAAACAGTGATATACCATGGAAGTTCGAGCATTTTTTGTCCGATCACAAGACTAAGAGGAAAGTGTAGAGCAAGCCGACGAGGGGCAGATGAAGTCAATCTTTTCATTCTGTTTACGTCGTTGATTTCGGACATAATCGAACAGTTTACGGAGGGCTAACGCGTGTAAGGTTAAAAAGATTTTGCTCCCACACAAGTACGCGTAACCCTTTCATTTTAATTATTAAAATAATTATAATAAAAATTAAATTCAAAATGTCACTAGATTAATATATTTTTAAAATTTTAATTTAAAAATAAGTTATATTGATGTCAAGAAGGATAAAATTGTATTAACCTTATACTTATGAACTTTATTTTCTATACATATAAACATGGACACATAAAAATAGGTTCAAATTAGATATGTAACTTATATAGGTCATATGAAATATACTAAAGGGTAATAATTGTCATCATTTGTCTGTTAGTCGGTCTGCGTCTATGTCCGTTAATATGTTAATACGTATTTTTAAATAGTCATATTAACATGGGCATAGGTGTGGGTGATTTTCCTCCATTTGTTACTAAGTACATGTATCGTAAGGACGGTCCAGATCTCTTCCTCTCAAAACCCTAACCCCTCCCCTCCTCCCATGCGCCGCCACCGCCACGCAACCCTGCCCCCCCGCCACCGTCCCTCGCAGCCGCCTCCTCGTGCCCTCACGCTAGGGACCTTCGCCCCCGTCCGCGGGCATGGGCGCGGCGAGAAGGAACGGCGGCGGTGCGTCGGGCCCGTTGTTGACGCGCTGCCGCCGTTCCTCCTTGCCGCGTCCACGCCCGCGGACGGGGGCGCGAGGGTCCCTAGTGTGGGGGCACGAGGAGGCGGCGGCGAGCGACGGTGGCGGCGGGGTCGCGCGGCAACGCGGCAACAACGGGCAGCCACCGTTCCTCCTTGCCGCACCCACGCCCGCGGACGGCGGCGAGCGACAGTGGCGGCGAGGGCGGGGTCGCGCGGCGGTGGCAACATTGGCCCGACGGCGGCGGCGCATGAGAGGAGGGGAGGGGTTAGGGTTTTGAGAGGAAGAGATCTGGACCGTCCTTATGATCGGACGGTCCAGATTCGAGGCGACCCCAGAAAAATTTCCTAGGGTCGCCCCCAGGTTACCCAACCCTATATATATATATATATATATATATATATATATATATATTAAAACTAATATGAATATATGAAAATTATATTAATGATACGCGATTCTATATTTATAAAAATATTTCTTTACTTTATTGTTAGCTAGTCCATCCGCTAAGCCGTTTGTCCATAGTGGATGGACATGGATATCAGTCAAAAATATTTAATTAGATAGGATAGACATGGACAGTTTTGAAAGCAATGGGCATGGCGCCGACCATCCTAGGTTGTGTCCATGTCGTCCATTACCTCCTAAGGTATAGCTCCCCTTAATTTTTTTCCAAAGACTTAATGAATGTATATGAGTTTATCACGGCCCTTCCCAATACAAAATATATTTTAATGTATTTTTTTAATAATGTTTAATAACAAAAAAATTATATAAAAATACTTAAATACAAAATTATAAATATAATTTACAGCCACATATGGCATATTTAGTCTAAACAGATAGAACTAGGCTCAATTAGATTTTAAAATTATAAAATATTACATTTTAGATATTAAAATTTTTTTATGAAAAATATTTAATTAAATATCGATCAAAATATCATAGTTTTTAATTAAAAATCAAAATTTTGAAAAATTTTAGATTAAAAAACTGAGTACAAATTAAAATAATACAAAAATTTTAATTATGAACTCAATATAAAGTAGGACAGTACGATGCAATATTTAAGAGTACTATGTCCCGATATGAAAGAGATATAAAAGTTATATTAAGTATGTTGGGAACTAAAAGAGATTTAAAAAAGTTGAAAAAAGAAAGATAAAGGATTATCAAAAACAACTTTTTTCGTGCCATCTATTATTTTGGAAAAAAAATTGGTCATTGCCCCATTTTTTCACAACGATATGTGAAAAATGGGTGAGCTTAATATTTATTTTGACTAGTTATTCTATCTCGAACTAAACGATCACTCAATCATTTTTAATTTTTAACTTTTATCTTTCTTTAGGGTCTAAATGGTATGAAAATAGTGTAAATAGTATAAAAATTTTGAAATAGTTAATTTACTATAATTAGTATATATATAATATATTCTGAAAAAATTAATAATTTCACATTGTGATTTTTATTGAGATAAGAAAAAAAGAATATTTTTTCATTAATCACAAAGCGCGTGGGCCGGCCACATAAAATAATCATGATTATTTTATATTCTCGTAGATATAAATATATTTAATTTATATACAAAATAAAATAATTAATTTAATATTATTTTTTATAAAAATATATTAAATATAACTATTTTTTGCAAGGCTGACTATTTTAAAATTTTCATGTATATATATATATAGAGGGCGAATTTACTGGGCTCAAGCACAGGCAAGCTGCCTGTGCTTGAGCCATCCGGCCGTTGGATTCAATCCAACGGCTGGATGAAAAAAACACGCCGCCGGCCGACGCGTCGCCGCAGCCGCCGGCCGACGCATCGCCGCCACCCCGGCCGACGCGGCCCCCTGCCCGGCCCGTCGCCGACCCCCGGCCGACGGGGCGGCGACCCCTCCCCCCACCACCGGCGGCGCGGGGCGGCGGATCTAGCTGCCCCGCTCTTCCCCTGCCGGCCCGCCGCCCCGCTCTTCCCCAGCCGGCCCGCCGCCCCGCCGCCGCCCCGTCGCCGTCCCCCGCCCGCCACCCCGCCGCCGTCCCCCGCCCGCCACCCCGCCGCCGCCCCCCGCCGCGTCCTCGTCCCCGCTGCGCCCCGTCGGCCCCCGCCGCCACCCCGCCGCGCCCTCGGCCCCCGCTCGCCACCCCGCCGCGCCCCTCGGCCCCCGCCCGCCACCCCGTCGCGCCCCTCTGCCCCCGCCCGCCACCCCGCCGCGCCCCCCTCGGCCCCCGCCCGCCACCCCGCCGCGCCCCCTCGGCCCCCGCCCGCCACCCCGGCCGCGCCCCCTCGGCCCCCGCCCGCCACCCCGCCGCGCCCCCCTCTGCCCCCGCCCGCCACCCCGCCACGCCCCCCTCGGCCCCCGCCCGCCACCCCGGCCGCGCCCCCTCGGCCCCCGCCCGCCACCCCGCCGCGCCCCCCTCTGCCCCTGCCCGCCACCCCGCCGCGCCCCCCTCGGCCCCCGCCGTGGCCGGGCCCCCTTCCGCCCCCTTCGCCGTCGCTGCTGCGGCGGCGCCGACGGCACCCCTGGTTTTAATTTTTTTTTTTGATCTTGGCCGTTGGATGCTAATCCAACGGCCAAGATAAAACTTGAGCACCTGTGTTCAAGCACAGAAACCTTATTTCCATATATATATATATATATATATATATATAAGACCAGCGACAGGAAATCTTTACTGGCGCCAGTTTTATCGTAGCCGTCCGTTCATCTCCACGATCAAAACCCTTGAGTTTTCCGACGCCACTCTGCACTGCCTTTCCATCGCCTCTGCCAAAGCCGGAGCTTGATGCCTCTCCGTCACCACTGTTGTCTCCCACCGCCTCACCACACCTTGCCACAGCCGCCTCTCCGCACCGTCGGCCATCCTCGGTCCCGGCCCCTTGGACCCGCTCCAGGCGCGCACCTCGTTGAGCTTGGCGTGGTGGAGGGAGCGGGTGAGGAGGCGGTCCTTGAGTCGGGGGACGGTCTCGCACAGGGCCTGGCTATAGCTGGCCCAACTCTGAAATGACTCCTCCGGGAGGAAGCCGGCCTTATTGCAAGACCACCATCGCCGGCGCTGTTTTGGCCCCCGCCACTGCCGTCGACTCCTCATTTATCTGCTTCTCAATCTCCCAAAATTTTGCAAGTGCACTCTCATATTAGCTTTTTAAGAGCTCCTTCTCAGTTTGTAGAACCAATGTGTTTTTCTGAATCTTGTCTATTTCTTCAATCACTTTTTCCTTGCTTAGGCTTGAATCTGTGCTCTTGTTAGTTTTAGCTTGTTTTGTTGGGACATCACCTTTTTTTATTCCTTTCGGCAACTTGAATGACATTTTTGAAATGTCAGGTACATTCTTTGGGATCGTTGTTGCAACTGCTGCAGTTAGGACCTTTCTTTCTTGAGTCCCTTCCTCCTCCTCTTCCTCTATTCTGAAGTGAACTTGATCGGGGTTAACATTGGCTATGGTGTTATTAGCATTGTGAAGCTCCCCTGAGATGTGATCACTCGGCCAAAGCCCGGTAAGCTTGATAACTCTCTTCAACAAAATTTATGAGCTCAGGCCTTTTCCTATAGTACATTTCTGCTCTTTGTGAAAAAGAATCTGCATCCTCGAGCGCTGACAGCATTTTTTCCTTCTTTTTGCACAACTTTTATGTTTTTTCTTTTGCATTCTTACTATTTTGGTTATTGCAATTGGGATCCACATACATACAGGTTGATCCCAGGGAACTCTATCTTGATGCATTTGATTTAAAAGATGAAGTTTAGATCTTATGCTTGTGAAATGGGACATTCAATATTTTCTGTTGTATGGTTCCTTTCCAAAAACACAGAGCTTGCATTTTACTTTTCCACGCCCTGCTTTAGACATTGAACAAAGCTGAAAATGAAGGCTGAAAATGCAGTTTGTTCTTGATATAGAAGAAATGAAATGGTGAAAAGTATTACTTGTTCTTGATGTAGAAATGAAATGGTGAAAAATATGAAAATACAGTTTGTTCTTGATCTTATGCAGGCCAAACAAAACAGACCTTTGTCTTCACGAAATGGACACGGTATGCATTCCATATTCTTTGTCAATTTACTTCTGAATTCTTTTTGCACAAAAAATGAAAACCATTGACAGAGAGGGTAATTCCAGAATGGAGGAGGTGACAAACTGTCATGCGGTGGTGCTTATGGGTGAACCATCATGTCATGCCTGCTGTGATTTTTCTTTTGAAGACAGGGTTGTGGTGTTGCTGAACCGTTCATGTATGAACACTTTTGGAGTTGTGGTTTATTTTTTACTCCTCTGGTCGCCCCTTCCCCACTTCGCTCGGGCCTGGCTCTACAACGACGGTGGCCTGCTCGTCTACTTCGTCTCTGGCTTCCTCTGGTGCATCTATATTTACTACTGGAGGCACCATCTCTATTTTCCCTAAGGTGATTGCTTTCAAACTTGCTGGGTTTGTACGGATCTGTCTTGGTCGTGGGTGGAGTTGTTTGCTTCTTAGTGTGTTGTTGTGTTTGCTTTTGTGTGTGCGTGGAAAGTTTCGATTTTTAGAGTTTTTAATTTTTTTCACTGGCATAACAATTAGCTTTAGCTTGCAAAGATCATGAAATTTCATGGAAGCTTTATAGATGAGGTTTGGGATTACGAAGGTAGCAAGAAAGAGCTTTCATAATAATTATTTATTATGAGATTTGTGGAGATTTGGTTTTGTCATAAATGATGATGGTGCTTCCTTGTTTGTTGCTTTTGCTGCCAAGTGGGTGGGATGTTCGATGTGTAGAGGAGTCTTAGCAAGTTGACGACGGATGTGGTATTGCGACTTTGAGGGTTGTTTTGTGGTTGGAAGTTTAAATTTTTAGAAATTTTGACTGCTATTATATTTGGCTTGAAAAAACCGGAAGTTTCATGGAAGAATTGATAATGCCGTCGGTTAGGATGATGGATTGAAGTGTATGTACATATATATTATTAATT
The DNA here is from genome assembly GCA_033002965.1 of Piper betle. NCBI lineage: Eukaryota > Viridiplantae > Streptophyta > Magnoliopsida > Piperales > Piperaceae > Piper > Piper betle. Next base: position 6,133 of record JAURVB010014162.1, on the reverse strand, counting down.
TGACGGAATAGGGTAAAATTATTTACTTACACTGGTATTATGCGCTGACAATTTTACTTTGCTTGCGGTGGTCTTATTTTTGCATTCTTTTGCTTGTGTATCTAATTGGCTAAGGATAAACATGAGTTAGTGAGCCAAGGATAAACTAAGAGGTTTTATGGAAGAAATTGTTGAGGAAAATAGTGAGAAAGATGTTGAAAATATAAGTGAGGTGACAAAAGGCTTGAATAGAGATGAAGGGTGCTAAGATCGGCTGTACGAGTCATTAGTACCTTGTATAGGAATGGAGTTCAGTTCAATTGAAGAAACATATTCTTTTTACAATGGATATAGCAAAATGAAAGGGATTTCTTGTTGTTGTAATACCATAATTTGCTTGGTAGTTTATCAGCACTAATTCTCTAGTTCTTTTGGCAGGGATTTACATCTTTTTGTTAGGATTCTATCTTCTTCAACCCATTGTTTTGAAGGGCTGGCAGTCAAATAGTCTCGTCCATGAAAGAGCAAAGAACAAGACTTATTTAGGAAGAGTTCTAAAAATGGAAGCAGATTTTTGGTGACATTGTCATTTTTGCCTTTTATGGATCGTTATGATCTTGTCATTTTCAAGACCATAGCAATTTGTGAATTTAGAGTGAGTTCCTTTATAAGACTGAAATTGATGAAAATGCCTTGTTCTAAACTATGATATTCACATGGCTTAATGTGCAATTTGTGGCCCGCAGGTTTAAGAAATCACACGTTGTAAATAAGCCTTGTTCTATATCTTGTAACCCTTTCCTACACTCAATACGATGATAGTTTCTTTTCTTTTCTTCAAGTTTTCTGCCAAATTAAGAACATGTAATGATAGTTCTTAAATGTACTCCAAAATTTGATACTCTTGTCAAACATTTGACCTTGTTAAATGATTAATTGAATCATACCACTCATTGTCGGAGGGTGGGGGAGGGCGGGGGTAGGGTGCGATGGTTGACGGTCTAATTTTAGAGTAGAAGGTCGGGAAACGAGTTTAGATACGAGGGTAGTTTTGTAATATAAATTTGGCTCGCTCTCGACTCATGTCAATATTATGAAATATATCGTAAAAAATATTAAAATATATATAATAAAATACTATAAAATAAAATAATCTAGTTTTATGGTATTTTATTGTATTTTTAAATATTTTTTGTAATATATTTCATAATATTGACTCGAGTTGAGAGCGAGTCAAGTTTTTATTACGAAACTACCCTGCACCTAAACTCGTTTCTTCCCCGACCTTCTACTCTAAAATTAAAGCATGTGATTCAAGTTAGAACTTGATTATTTTATTTTATGATATTTTATTTTATTTATTAAATATTTTTTGGAATGTATTTCGTAATATTGACTCAAGTTGGAATCGAGTCAAGTTTTTATTACGAAACTACCCTGCACCTAAACTCATTTATTCCCCGACCTTCTACTCTAAAATTAGAGCACGTTATTTGAGTTAGAACTTATTTATTTTATATTATGGTAGAAAAGCTTTATGCTGCCCACTAAGGTTGTAAAACCCATGACTCGAGCCAGAGTTTTACTAGAGTGAACCAGTCGGTTCAACCGTCGGTTCGAGTCGAGTCAGCTTCATGGACCGCGAGCTGAGTTGAGGCCAGCTGTGAGTTATGAGCGATGAGAGTCATGTATGCTCAAGTGTACGATGATAACGCCTGAAAGATGATGAGAAATAGGTTATCAAGTATATGAAAGTATACAGTATTGATTGTTATTTTTATTTGATCGTAGAATAGTTTTAGGCTGAATAACGTATTAAGACGCTTTGGATTATATTCGGGTGGGTTATTAGTTATAGAACATATCATTTGGATGTTGTTGTGTTTGTTTGATTTTACGGGATTTTTCCCAATTTTTTTAGATTTTTTAGGATTTATTAGGAGATAGTTATTATTATTGACTCGAGTCGGAGTCGAGTCAAGTTTAATTTACAAAAATGCCATCGCATGGACCCATTTGGAGCTTCTACCAAGTCCGTTTAGGACTCGTTCTCTGTTTTACGCTACTCTATTGTATATTTGATTTATCATGTGCAGGACGAGTTAAGTGGCGTTTTATCGGATCCCACTTAACTCGGGCCATTTAGCCAACAGTTTTATTTCGGATTAATAACCCTCGAGGATGAGATCCCTCGAGTTTGTTTTCGAACTTCAGATCCAGCTCACGATGCCTTCGGGCCTATTGTATAAATCCCAACCCAGGCCTATATATGTATAGTTTTCGTGTTTTCGGTGAGAGATGGGATGAGGGTTACTTGCGGCCACGTCTTCAGATAGGGCGTGTGCTCGGAAGAGCGGGCTCTGGAGCTGGGGAGAACCCACTTCGTTCCCGAAGGATCCGGACAACTCCACCTTTGAGTTCCTCAAACCCGGAGAAGTGTGGAGGTTTACGGGTACTGCAATGCAGCGCATGTCTAGACTTGTGGTTCAAAGGGTACTGAAGGCGACTGCCTGAGAGTGCTCGGCCTTTGTGCTCAAGGCCAGGAGTAATATGGAAGGTGCAGAGGGCGGTAAGGAATGAAATTTGATGCGAGAAGCGATAGAGAAATGGCCAAGGTATGAGAATGAGAAAGAAAGGGGACGCTGTCGACCCGAGGGCGACGGCCCGATGGCGACGGCTCCCGTATGTGCCCTGATGAGAGTTCTTGAGGAAGTATATGGTTTTGATTCAACAGGAGAGTTTGCTCTCCTGTGCCAGATTGATATTAGTTATTTTCCGGGCCGGTAACACTCGTTACTGACGGTTTTTCTATATATATGTAGGTGAGGAATGCGAGCGATGAAAGCTGTCGGGACTGCGGAGGAGCAGCACGGAACCGCGCACACATGTACCTGCCGCGTGTAACATATGTATAATGATGGTGTGTTATTGTTATGTAAATGATAATTTTGATGTGTTTGCTTGAATGAATTACTTGTTATGAAACGAACTGATAAATATGAATGAGTAGGGAGCCTTGGAGTTCAGACTCGGCTCGGGTAAAAATGAATGAGATAATGATTTAATGTCATGGTAGATTGTTATGTGTTATCGTATTTTCATAAAATAGTATATATTTTCTTTTGGTTTCTCATTTGTTGTTTTGTCTTATTTTGCTTGTACATCATAGCATGCATGTAGGACTCCGTTAGAACCCAATCGTTCCCATTCATGCATTTCATATTTGCATCTCCATCTTGAGACGCCGAGAGTAGATCCTGGTCGGCTTAACCGAATCTAGTAGATTAACGAACGGTTCGGTCGCCGGTGACATTTCCGGGTCGGTTCACGGGTGAGCCGAAACGGGGTGTTACAGCAGTGGTATCAGAGCCAACTCTTGGCATATGTTCTCTGAGAGCCAACTCTTGGCATATGTTCTCTGATACCAATAGTGGTATCAGAGCTAACCCTTGGTTGATTAAGATGGTAGATGCATTACAGGTTACATGTGTGCCGAAGCTGCTCCGAGCTGTACCGACAGGTATTTTTCTGTCTTTATGTTTTTGTTCACAGATTTTCTTACCTAACAGTGGTGTGACAGGGTGAGTAGATTAGAGTAGGGTACACAAACAGGATGGTGACACAGACCCGTCGGACGCAGATCAGGACCCCATCGCCTCCAGTAGTCAGACAGGATAGTCCCGACCATGGTCACAGTGACACAGCTTCCAGTCGACCTAGGACCACCATGCCACCAGCAGAGACGAGTGTACCGGTATCAGCTAGTCGTCGCACGGAGAGCCATCACCGAGACAGTCGACGCGACAGTCACCGCAGTGGGAGTAGTCGACAGGAAAGGGATGCTGCAATAGCTAGGCTAGTTGAGGTTCAGATGCAAATGCAGCAGAATCAGGAGGAATTTAGGAGAGAGCTCAGACAGATAGCTCTATCAGTGGCTAGAGCAGAGAAGAGACCAGCCGTGGATGAAGAGGCGCAAGGAGAGCCAGTAGCGCCCATGGGCCCTCCGCCGCCGCCTCCTCCTCCACCGCTGCAACAGGGAGCTACCCCCGCAACAGCTCCTCTGGTTGCCCCACTTCAGGCAAGGATGAGACAGGACGCCAGTGGACCTGCGATAGCAGGCAGCGGGCAAACCGTAGGGGGAGTGGAGCAGTTGGAGGTGACAGTGTACCAGTTGGTACGGGATCACAGATTCCTCGTTATGAGCAAGCAGAGGGATCAAACAGATCTGTAGACGTGAGGAGTTTGGAATTGTGGCAATATGAGAGATTCGTGAAGAATGGCGGACGACCTTTCTTTGGGAAGTTGGATGCGGAGGAGGCATTCCTATGGATATCGTCGGCCATAGGAGTGTTTGATAGTATGGCATGCCCCGTAGAACACAGAGTGCGCGTCGTCACAGGAGCATTCCAAGACGAAGCGAGGATATGGTGGAGTTCGGTGCAGAATTCTGTATTTGCTCATCGCCAGCCTCAGGACATCACTTGGGAGGAATTCAGAGTGGAATTCGATGGAAAGTATTTTCCACCAGATGTTAGGAGAAGGAAGGAACGAGAGTTCCAGATGTTGAGGCAAGGGCCTATGACAGTAGTACAGTATGAGACGAGGTTTAGAGCGTTGGAGAGATTTGCACCAGATTTGGTTCCAACCGAAGGAAGAAGAATAGAGCGCTTCTATGAAGGCCTCCATCATGAGATTCGGATGGCATACTTGGATAGGAAGTTTACTACCCTCGGTGACGTAGTGAGAGCTGCAGGTGAAGCAGAGCGGGTGATAGCTACACGACCACGTCGAGATGTCGACCAGAGGCAGCAACATCCGAGGCCATATCAGCCAGAGCAGGGGGCACAGCAGAGACGACGTGTAGATGCGCCAGTAGCCATGAGAGCCATGGATGGCCAGGTACAGGGCAGCAGAGCCCCATTCTGTCAGAGTTGCCAACGCCATCATTGGGGAGAGTGCAGAGCAAGCAGAAATGTATGCTACAACTGCGGTCAGCCAGGGCACCGAGCCGCAGAGTGCAGAGTAGGCACTAGGGTTTGTTACAACTGCGGTCAGCCAGGACACAGGGCCGCAGAGTGCAGAGGAGGCACTAGGGCCTGTTACAGTTGCGGTCAACTGGGACATAGGGCTGCAACGTGTCCGACTAGCCAGAGCCAGCAGTTGACACTCCCAGCGCCTCAGCAGAGACTTGCACTTCCAGCTCCCCAACAGCAGTCACAGTAGAGTGGACCAGGGAAACAACCGAGTATAGAGGAGATTCCAGTGGTCTGCGAATTTACAGATGTATTTCCTGAGGAGATTACTGGATTGCCGCCAGACAGAGAGGTGGATCTTGCCATCGAGTTGATGCCTGGCACAGCCCCAATTTCGAGAGCTCCATATAGGATGGCACCTCTGGAGCTCAAGGAACTGAAGGAACAGCTACAGACACTGTTGGACCAAGGATTCATCAGACCGAGCGTTTCCCCTTGGGGCGCACCAGTGTTATTTGTGAGGAAGAAGGATGGAAGCATGCGGTTATGCATAGATTACAGGATGCTAAACCATGCAACGGTTAAGAACAGATACCCTCTTCCTCGTATTGATGATTTATTTGACCAGTTGAGCTTAGCAGTTGTCTTTTCGAAGATTGATTTGAGATCAGGATACTACCAACTGAGGATTAGAGCAGAAGACATCCCGAAGACTGCGTTCAGGACGAGATATGGACACTACGAGTTTCTGGTCATGCCGTTTGGATTGACCAATGCTCCAGCAACATTTATGGACTTGATGAACAGAGTGTTCAATCAGTACTTGGACCAGTTTGTGATCGTCTTTGTGGATGACATACTGGTATATTCTTCATCTAAGGAAGAACATGTGCAACACCTGAGGATTGTGTTGCAAACACTGAGAGAGCATAGGTTGTATGGGAAATTTTCGAAGTGCAGTTTCTGGTTGTCAGAGGTGAATTTTCTTGGCCACATCATCTCAGCATCAGGCATCTCAGTGGATCCAGCTAAGATAGAGGCAGTAGTGCAGTGGGAACAACCGAAGACACCTACGGAGGTTCGGAGTTTTCTGGGATTGGCTGGATACTACAGACGGTTCATTCAGGACTTCTCTTCCATAGCAGCCCCTCTGACACGACTAACTATTAAGTGTTTAAAAT
>JAURVB010014161.1:0-92295 GCA_033002965.1 Piper betle | reverse complement strand
GTATTACCGTATTTTTATAAAATAGTATATATTTTCTTTTGGTTTCTCCTTTATTATTTTGTCTTGTCTTTGCTTGTACTGTCATAGCATACATGTAGGACTACGTTAGAACCCAAGCATCCCATCCATGCATTTCATGTTTGCATCTCCATCTTGAGACATCGAGGGCAGATCCGGGTCGGCTTAACCGAACCCAGTAGATTAGCGAACGGTTCGGTTGCCGGTGACATTTCAGAGAATGATGAATACATTAGATTAGAAGTCTGTGTGAATGCTAGTGTTGCTATGCGTATATATGTTTGAATATATGATTTTGACAGGGTGGCCCCTAATGGCATTTTTAGGGGAAATTCTATCCCCTTTCGTTTTAGATTTTTTACTAATTTTGATTGTAATTATGTTGGTGTGAAAATTAGTTGCATGTCATATATGTAGTATCCTGTAAGGGTTTTATGCATTCATACATACATATAGCAAGTTGAATCTTCATCTTAAGACACCGAGATTGGATCCGCACGAGTTAGGTTCGGGTTAGCCGACCTAACCGGGGTCTGTAACATGCCAGTTTGGTTCACGAGTGTGAACCGGATATGGGGTGTTACATGAGATATGTTTAAAATTAATTAATAATATATATTAAGAATATAAAAATTAATTTCAAAATTATTATGATATTATTTTTAAATAAAAACAATGAATATTTATTTATGTTTAACAAAAAATATAGTTATACACAAATATCAAAAAAATTAATTTTAATAAGTAAAAATTTTAATAACTAAATAGAATTTATTTTTAAATATTTTTATTTTGATTAGAATTAAACTATTTTATAATTCCTAATTTAAGTAGAATTATAATCCAAACTTTCCTAATAATAAATAATTATAATTATAATTATAATTATAATTAAATAAATATTAAAGAACTATAAAGTTATTGTGTGGCAAAAATCAACCACGATAAAAGAAAAACTAAAACATATTGGGAGAAAAAAATTCCATCATGTTTTAACAGAAGGGGGTAGATGTAGGCCCAAAATTAATCTCAACAAAAAAACTCGGCATCCTATTATTGGCCAGGAAAGATAGATTTTAAATTTTGTTACTATTAATTATTTTCTCTAATCATAAAATACAATTTGTGTTTACAAATTACTAACAGTCATTCACATACTCATACTAACCTTAATTTCGAAAAAAATCATCTTCCATCATAGAATAAAATAATATATACTAAATAAATTATATCTTATTACGAATCCTTTTGTGTCATAATCATGATTAATAAACCATTACAAGTTTTTAGATAGGTTCTGTTAGATTGTAGCTAAAAATTAGTTTCAATTACTGAGCCTTTTTGCTATAGCTGATTTGGTTAGAAAACTTAATCTAGTTTCGAAAAACCGAATCAACCAAATGCTCACCATTTAAACTCTCTAATTTCTCTTATCTTGTTGAGATCATAATCACTAAAAAAAATCGCGTATATTGAAATTAATCTCTCTTTTTTCACTTATTTCTTTTCATGAACGCTCGCTAACATCATAAGCAAAATTTTCAACAGAGTAGTTATGAATGGGAAAAGTGGTTGATCTGGGATTGGCGTCAACGGACAGTTAGTCAGTTCCACCAGTCCGAGTAAATCGGGTCCGAGAAGGATAACTCACGCGTGTTTTAAGATCGGTTTCATCGCTAACGGTTTATGTTAATCTAGGCACTAATCGAGATTGGGTTGTGTTTAATTAAGGATTGTAGGCTATATTTGAGGAGTGAGGGATAGAGATCAGCATTTTTTAAAAATCATGCAACTAATGCTAATTTAATTAAAATTATATACGAAAATAAGTAATTATTTTATTTTTTCTCTTTGAAAATATTGGTTAATTAAGTGAAGTGAGAAAAGAAAAGAAGATTAAAAAATTTAAAGAGCTTAATTTTTCTGTGATGGTTTCTTTGATTGTGCATGATGCATAATTGATTAATATTTCAATAAGGCCAAATAATCATTAAGAAATGCACAGGTAATGAAACTTATTATTATTATTTATTTAAGATTTGAAGTTATAATTCAGAATATATAATGCCTTCTGATATATTATTTGTTGATTGGGTCTTACACATTTTTATTAATATTATTGGGCATAATAAAAAAATTAGCACTCATAATAAATACCTAATCGATCATGTTTCCTATCCCTGTGACTGTTCTATTTCGGACTAAAGTTATTAGTTGATTGGGGTTATCGGTCGATCACGGCCACGACCGTGTCCACCTCGAGTATTTATATCTATATATATACAAAATTGGATGCCCTCTAATTACACATCTCGATCCCTCTCTGTCTTTCTATTTCTTCCTCTCCGTGTTCTTGCTGTTGTGGGTTGGTTTTGGTTGTTGCAGTGCGTGTTCTACCTCGTCATTACAGTGGGGGTGATGAAGGGAATGTATAGCTGGGCTGTCTAGAGCCGGGTGCAAGACTTGGTTAGCTGTTTCGGTTGTAGAGGATGGGGGATCTTCATAAATGGGGAACTGGTAAGTTGCAAGTGAGAAACTACCTGCGGCGGGCATCCATATCTAGCTTCTTCCCAAGTGGGTACTGCTGATCTGCTCCGCCCCCAACGTTTTCTAGCTGCCTCTGTTTTTTCACTGCTTGCTATTCTTTGCTCCTTTGAAGAGAAAGTGTAATTGAAGCAGATCAGGAAGAGGAAGGAGAAGGTTGTGGGATACGTACGTACAGATCAGATTCACCTGTTTATATTGTTCATGATGTTAGATCAGGATGATACTCATTCTCAGGACGAGCTCCAAATTGTAAATACCGCTTTCCCTTTGATCTAAGTCTTATGATTTGTTTTACGCTCCTTTTCTCATACGTACATGTTTTGCATGCCATGCATTATTGATTATAGTACGTATTATGCTCTGATCTAGCTGCATAGATGCATTGCTTATCAAATTTGTGTCTTTTCTTGCACCATTTTGAGAAGAACTTTTGAAATGAAGGTTTTTCTAATCAATCTGCATTACCACCTAGCTAGATCATATACAGAGGAAATCTAGCTTGCATTTGCATGCATGCACGCTTGCATGCATTCAACAGATCTGATCTAATAGATTTGGATTAGCTAGTTCAGACTAGCGCTAGCTTGCATGTACCTGCATGCATGCATTACACAGATCTGATCTGCAGATTTGGATCGAAAAATGCGAGGAGATGTTTTCGTGTGTTTGTTGCGACAATTGGTATTGATAAGATCATAAGAACGAGGTCAAGCAACAAATCTAATGGTGACCGGTCAATTGGAGAAAAGGCCGGACTTTTTCAATGAAACTTTTGGTCTCTTGCCGAAATTGGCGTCCAATTTTCTATTTTTAGAGGGCTCTATTATCAGCCATGCACGTGTAAACATTCTTTTATAATATTATAAAATTATTTCATTTTTAAAAATCTTATTTTATTTCTGGTTTTTTTTATCGAATTAATAATATCATCACCAGTCTAGTTTTGTTATGTATTTTGAGGGTAAAAAAGTCATCCGCTTTGAATGCGTGATAAAATTGTTAACTTTCTTGCTAGTGTCTGTCGTTTTTGGCTCTGGATTCGCTTTCATTTTCAAGGGAAAACAAGTCCGGGCATTTCACATTTTCTCAATCTCTCTCCATCTTTATTGATATGAGTTATCCTGAATATTTCGCAGTTGCACGGTCCATTTCCGGTTACTGTTTTCTCTTTTAATTCTGTCGTTTTTATTCATTTGCTTTTGAGATTTTTCATCTACATTTCACTTGGTCATATAGAGGAAATAACCCAAGTACTACTTCTTTGGGTATTGCACATCAAAGTCCATTTCAACACACACAAGGAGCCAAATGGTTCATGTTATAGATGCTTTGATTTTGGAAAATTTGATCAACTTACAAAGAACATCCCATCATAATTCCTCAATATATTTGACTCACTTTCTCACATCATTTCATCTAAAAGCATCAGATAGGAATGGAACACAATGCTACAAAAATCATGCCTTACATTCCCATTCCACAAGTCTACATCTGCATTGAGATAAGACCACCATAGCATGCACTTCGCAAGTAGATAAAAAGAAGTCTTTGCTCATCTTCTTACATGGTTGTGATCAATGATCATCTTCTTGGTATTGATTCAAATTGGTATAATTACAGAATCCAACAAATGCAGCAAACTAACACATAATTACCAACATAACATGGTAGATATAATTTGCATGCGACATTAATAGTACTCTGTTCTTGATGTTCATGAGCTCAAGCTTTGGTATTTGTTAATGGCGAATATTAATGGATTGTGTTGCAGGAGGGGCTGGCGTCGAGCCGTGTCGGAGGCAACTTATACGACATATGCGACCACAACGCCCTCTTCTCCGACCCACTCCCCAACTCCGGCGAGGTCTCGTCCTGCTCCGGCTGCTGCTACGACGAATCCTCCTACACCAACGACCTGTCCTGCTTCTCCCTCCCCACCTTCCCACCCTCCTACCCCGACCCCGCCGCCGCCTCCACCACGCCGACCTCCGAAGCCGCCGGCACGTTCTCCGCCCTCCTCGACGCCGCCCACCAAGACCCCGCCGCTCCGGCCTTCCTCCCCTGCCCCGCCTTCCACGACCAGTTCGACCTCCACATCCCCCTCCCCGACATCAGAGCCGGCAGCTGCTTCGCCGGCGGCTACCCCGCCCCTGCGCTGCCCTCCCTCTTCGATGACGCCGGCGGGTGCCAGCTCTCCCCCATGCAGCCGGCGTACGTTCGAGGCGACGCCGGCGGCTCCTTCCTCGACCAGTACGTCGGCGGCATGAACGGCGTCACAGGAGCGTTCTGCCCCGACGCTCCGACAATCTTCTCCGGCGGGCTGATACCGGACCCATGCATGCATGCTCAAGACTTGGAGTCCCAAGGGGAGAGCTCTGCTTTGTACGGCCCCGACTCTGTTTTTGGCTCTGGAGAGTTAACTGTAAGAAATTAATAAAAGCATACAATGATCACCGACACGAGTATGACTCTTGTTTGATGGATTTTGATGATTGATTGGTGGAAGGTTATGAACGAGGGTCAGCAACAGATGGTGAAGGGGGAGGGGACTGCCGTCAGACATGTCCACGCTTGAGGAGTCCTCCTTCAAGGTTGGGCGTCTGTCTGTGGAAGAGAGGAAGGAGAAGATACATAGGTACTTGAAGAAGAGGAACGAGAGGAACTTTAGCAAGAAGATCAAGGTTTCCTACTTATCTAACTCCTTTGTTTCATATATCTCTTATTAGCCACATATGTTATCATTTACATGTTGCATTTCAAGGTTTAGTACTGACATTAGCAGGTGAAATCCAGTATGCTTGCAGGAAAACTCTAGCAGACAGCAGGCCTCGAGTGAGGGGAAGGTTTGCTAAGAACGATGAGTTTGGCGAGGCCCCGAGGCGTAGTTGCAGTCACCACGAGGACGAAGAAGAGGAAGAGGTAATCTTTTCACTCAACATCTTTTTTGGGTACGTTGTGATTCCATAGAAATTTGGTTTTACTTATCAGTTGATCACCATACCTAATTGTAAATATTTTTAGAATCATGTATGTCAAATTGTTAACTTCATAAAAATATGTTGCACATTAATTAAAAGAAAAACATGTCACACATTGTAATTTTCATCTACCATTTTAGTGGAAAAGGGAGAAGATTGGCTGTCAAGCTTAGTGATTCCTGTGTGTTGCTTGTTGGGTAGGGAGGGGTGAAGGAGGAAGAGCAGATGTTGGACTCTTCGGACATATATACTCACATCAGTGGCGTGAATTCGTTCAAGTGCAGTTTCCCTATTCAATCCTGGAATATGTGAGCTACATGACTAAATTGCATTGCCAAGTTGGAGGATACATTCTTCCCTGTTCCAATAAGAAGGAAGGAGGGCAGATTGTTTTCTTTTAAACCGTGATGTGCTCTGATATATATTGCGCAAATAGCAATATATTTGCGATTTTGTAGATTTGATCATTCAATTTCTTCTTTGTATTGTATATCCCTAAAGCATACAGTAAAAAACTTACACTTGTGCCACAGCTGATTGTAATACTTGAATACATATTATTTCTGTAGTAACCTTTACAATATTTTATAGCTTTTAGCCGGTAACAGCAAGATACTGTTGGCCAAACAAACAACTTGAAGTTTCTGCTCCTTGGTTTACACTTTGTTGGCATAGACTCTCTTTGCTTATTTCATACTGTTCTTGCCTATTTCATCACACTCCCCGGCCTTAGCTTCAACACCGAAATTTAGGCAGTCTGAATTAATTAATTCTTGTTAGACAATTGTGCATTCTTCATATAAATCTCTCATTTGAATGCAAGAGCTTACCCATAAAATGCTTTGCAGACATGGGCGGAAATATTTTAGTGAGCCATCGGAATTAGTGGAGGGCGTCTTTAGAACAAACCGCATTAGCTTCAAACGAAAAATTACGAAATATTAGATGTCAACAACCGAAATGCTCCGGGCTCAGTTGAATTTACGCTCCCTAATTGCTCTATTTTTCGATCTTTTCTTTTCTTTTGCAAGAGAATCTTTTCTTTTTGGGATCTTTTTTTATTCCCAAGGACAATATATGTTGAACTTTCAGCTTTTTTTATCAATTTTTCTATAAATCGATTGATATAAAAATTAACTTCATGTTTGTCATTAATAATATGAATCGTTAGAATTAAAAATAAAAATAAAAGATAAACTTATATACCTTATAATTTATGAAAAACATTTCCATAAATTATAATTGAGTTTTTTAGAAAAAAGAGGAAATTTTTTAATATTATTAAACGGTGAGAGAATTAAAACTAATTACTAAAAAGGAGAATTTTTATTATAATGACAAAACTTTAATTGGGTTAGTTTTATAATAAAATAAAAAATTTAAAATATTTTTTCGAAAGGGACTTCTAATTAGTTACTACAGCCTAGCTAGGTTAAGGGTGGTTGTGGTTTGGATCCGGCTGCCCTCCACATGCAGCCAAGTCGTTCCTAATTATTATTTTTATAATTTTAATAGAATTTATTTAATTTTTAATTAAGGGCATTTTAAACAAGTTTATTTTTTCCTACATTTTTTGATAATTAGGTTTGCTTTTCTTACGTCATGATAATATCAAAAAAGCTCATTATGATTACATATGGGTGTTTAGTGTGTGTTACGGTAATAAAGTAGCAACCGATCACACTCACACGTGCGGCTGTCAAGTAGCCGTTACTCGGGCGAACGATTTGAATGCTGGCGTTTGGTACTGTTTTGGCCGGCGCGATGGCCCCTCATCATTCTAAGTTCAACGCATCATTTCCTCTTCCTTCCCAAGTCAAGCAATCCATGGCATCCTTTCCTTGATCCTTCCTTCGTCTCTAGCACCGCACTTTTCACCTCTACTTTTACGCACACGTTTTTAGATCCTAATCTTTCTCTGTTCCTCCTCACCGGGAAGACTACTCAGACGATTTCATCTGGCATATACAAGTAAGTATTATTAAGTTTGATCTTGGTTGCGTTTCCAAAGAGTTGGTTTTTTGTGCTGATTGGGAGGAGGGATTGTGTGTTTTTGGAACGACCTAGTGTATCCGAGGATGAAGGTCAGAGATGACGGCGACCCGGTTGGTGTTGAGGAAGAGAACGATGCATTATTCGCTGTGGAAGATTTTTTTCTATGGATGATCCATGGATTCCAGGTACTCGTGTCTCTTGCTCTGTTTTTCTTCTGTTTTCCTTCTGCCTTGCGTTGGTCGTGAATTGGGTACTTTTTCCTTTCACGAATTGGAAGAATGATGTTTTATAATCCCCGAAAATTTCTGCATACATGAAAAGAAACAGATCCTGCTACCTTTTCTATCTCCGAGTTTGGTTTCGTTCATTAACCTTTATTGTACCTTGTGCATGTTTGAGTTAGTGGATTACCTCTCTCCCCAAATTGGGTCATATTGACTGTGTTAATATGTGTATCAACTATCACCTCTGCAGGAAGCAATAATCACCATCTTAGCCCCTCACCTCCCCTTGCAAAAGTACCGGGGTACTACGATTCCAGTGTTCCCATTCCTTGTCTCTCTGCTTCCAAAGGTTCCTATTTTTTTATTTCTGACTCAAAGTCCCAATGTGTTAACTTTCATCAACATATTGTTAAGCCATTTCTATGTATAGGTAAAACCAACAAAACTGCAGTTTCAGACAAGAGAACTGCATCAACGCCTTTGACGGGAAACAAGGAAAAAGACATTGGGGAAGGAAGGCCCAAATCAAACATCAGAGCAAGTCCAATTCCTCCCCCTCGTGCTGTTCTATCTAGCCCAGGTAATATGGTTATTCCTCGTCCAACTCATGCCTAATTATAACAAATACGTTTCGCCACCTCATTTTTAGTTATAACATAATTATAGCATATAATATGACTACTTATGATGTATACGTCCAGACAACGATGGGAAGATTGGCAGCAGGAACCGTTTGTATAGAGAAAGACAAGGTCATGGTGCCAGCCCCCGTTCACAAATGAAGATGGCCAACGCGGAGAGCGACAAGAGCCCCAAAGTTAGTAGTGGCATGAAAACCAGAGAATGTGCCGAGAAGAATCGTCACAAACACAAGCCAATCAACACCGGAAGAGTTTTAAAGGAAGCTGGAAATCTGGGTCAAACAAACGAGGGAAATGGTATTGATTCGACAACAATACCTAAAGCAAATGTTCAAAAAGTGGGTCAAAGCAAGCAAATCGTTTAAAGCAGGCCTCGCTTGATTTTTTTTCCGAGTGGTAGTAGAAAACCTATGCACTTCATCTCTTGACGTCTGCATCGCAACCTCTTTTTAAAAGAGAGTCCCTCAACTTGTTTCTGAACATGTTTGCTGTTGACAATAATGGATGCAGCTTGCCTTGCCATCGAGATATATTCTTCAACAAATATTTATTTGAGGGAAAAAATTACTTACAGATACGACAACAGAAATTGGGCACGCGATTAGAAATGCAAATGGTTCACCATAATAGTTAAGTAGATCAGCTACACTGAAAACTACTTAATATTTTTTGTTTTCAACTTTGCATGAGGTTTTCAATGATCAACTAAGATAAAATTAGTGTCCAACTTTTCCATTGGGCTCCTCCCATGTAATTATGGTCAGGATGACGGAATTTTTCTCTACAGTGAAATCATACCAATTCTTGCTGTTATCTGTGTCATGAAAGTTCAAAGTTCATGGACACTGAGCGCATAGTCAAGTTGATATCAGCGCATCTAGTTCCACTAATTCTTACTTCCGCTAATTTAGGATTGGCCTCTAGTTCCATTAGACGAGATGATAAGGGGGAAAGAACGCCGACAAGATAGCTTTACACAGAGAGCACCGGAACAACACAAGACTGGCTAAGTTCACAATGCAGCAGCTCTTTTACTTGGTACCGCTTCAGTACCTGATAAATGACAATTGTCCATGAAAATTCAAGCGAGAAAGGCATGAGGAACAAAAGGACAAAGATGAAATTATGAGGTAAAAAATAACCTTCTCTGAAACTGCTATTGAACCTCAAAGCAACATGACGAATATACCTCATCCTACCAGTTCCTGGAGTCTTTCTCTGAATAGCCTTTATACTCCAGTTGTCTGTTTCGGATATGGTAAAAATAAAAACGATACCCATCAATCACTGTGTACAAAACTGTGATGGCAAAACAACTAAATAACAACAAGAACCGAGGGATTATAATGTCCTTTAGCAGAGCAACAAAAAACTCAAGTGTATGAGCTTATTTAGCGTTGTTGTCATCAGCTTCCGTGCAATCAAGGACATGCCTTATATAGCTATGCAACCTATTAAAGGCGCACCACTATTTTACTCATTCTTCTAAAAACGTTGTATATTTTTCGCTCACTTGGTAAGTAGCTGTGTATCTCAATTAACATATTGACACTTCCACGCAACATTGTCCCATCAAATCCGTAACAAGCTTACTTTAATCCAGATGACACTAAGAAAGAACATGCAGATTAAGCGGAGTCTGAGCCACATTTGACAATGACTTCACAAAATAAACTACTTCATTCTTACTTATAATCCAGGAATTCCCAGAAGTCACAGGATCAGAACCCAATAAGCTTCATAGCAATTCACATCTTCTCCACTAAACAAATCAACAGTTAATTGACGAGGTCAATTTTTTTTTGTAAATTCAGAACAACGAATGGAAATATATCTGGCACATCATAACTAAAAGAAACCCCCAATAATGTGACTTTCTGTATTTCATAATCCAACATCCTTCCAAGACTAACAGAAACTAACCACAACATAAAAGATTGTGCCTCCAGATCTCTTAACACTTGTCATCCCCACTCCAGAAAAAAAAAAAGCATACCAAGTAAGCCACAAAAATAGAAGAAATGGGGAAATTTAAACACACAAATTATGCGCATCTAACATGGTACAAAAATCTAAATCCTGCCCACAAATTAACCTCCAGTTCGTAATCAAAACATCCATAACTCCAACAACCCGGACTGTAGCACCGCTCACATAATTCCTCCTCCAACCATACATCAACACTAGGCACACTCATACACCCAATCAACTAACATATCAAAATTTTTGGAATCATGTCCACATCAAGCATTACAAATAAAAACAGGCTTCCACTTGCGAATCCTGCTGGCCGGGTGGGCGCAGGCACCTCACCGGCTCTTCTGGAGGTGGAAGCTCCGGCGTCCGCACCGCACGCAGAGCGTGTGCGTCTTGTTGTGTCTCTACCCACAGCTCCCCATCCCTTTCCCCTACAAATCCATACCAACAAACACCACCACTATCCCCACCAAAATAAAATTCAACAGAACAACATCAAACTGTACGAAATTGAAATCCTGATCGGGCTGAGGAAGTGACCATGTTTAAAGGAAGTCGGAGTTTGTATTCTCACCGGCGGCCCCCTTCGGAGCTCGGGGAGGGCGACCTCCGACCGCACTCAAACCCTAGGGGCGAATCGCCGATCCGGACACTACAGAAGCCGTATTTACGTAAATGGGACTAAATTGGCTCAAATTGACGCAATAGAGACACAACATAAGGTAATTCCGCCGTAGTTGCTATTTACTATTTAGGGGTTGTTTGAAGGTTGAACCTCTATTTGCCTCTATCTAATTTCGATGTTCAACTTCATAAACAGGGTTTGATGTTATTTAATTAAGAAGTAAAATTGCTTGTAATGGCTTGGATTTTAGATGAGCTTGGCTGAAAAAATCGATTGGATTCGGAAAATACAACTGAAAAATAGCTAAACATAAAATTTCATTTGACTGTTTTCTTCCTGGGATATCTAGGGTTTCTACCAAGATAAGAGGGGAAGTAGAATCATAGATGCCCGTCAATCTTCCAAATCAATTAGTCTTGCACGACCACAATACACAAGGCTTGCATTTCGAAGATTGAATCCATCGCATTATCAGGTTACTTTAATATTATTTAAAAGTCAACTTTAGGTGGGTGTCCCGGCTCGCTTCATCCGTGTCTGATATTCAACATCCTGGACAATTCGCTTTAAGATGCGGACAAGGAGGACACATCGCCAATGTCGAAAAATTTTCGATTGACAAGTTGTGGCATGACTAAGGCGCAGTGACATGGCTAAAAAGTTCTCCAATGCTCTACAAGCATATCGAAAGAGTAACATGCAATTATAATTCATAGGCACCATCTTACGCCCTTATCATTCGAAAGTCTAAACAGCCATGATAAAATTCACTTCAAGATGACTTAGCTTAAATTGTCAACACGCCCAATCCAAATCTTAACAGTATTCAGCTTATAGTTCTTTGAACACTAACGAGAAAGTTCCGCCTAAGAAATGCTAAAAGCATCTTCACAGGGGGCGGTCGAAATTTGCACCCAATCAGATCCTAATAACGCCTACTTGCGTATAAAGATACACTTCAAATATGATAATAAATGGAAAATTACATCATTTGATATATATCATCGTAGATTGGAGAACCTGCATGTATTAAGAACAGGATGTGCCAAACCTAAACCACTTAATTAGTTCTGTGATAGCAGAAGCTCTAACCATTGTACAAACGATACAACATACACAAATTAAATCACGTAATACCGAGGAACTATTATCACGTATCAACCCTGTTGAGTCTGAACGATGGAATCAGAAAATGAATAAATGAATCCAAGTATCAAGAACTGAACCCCATTTTCAACAACCTACACTTGTAATAATGATAAAAAATGAAATGTCGAAATAACTTTTGCAAAAAATTACTGAACTAAAAATAAATACAAATGCAATATATCTGGTGAGCCCTAAAGTAACCTTGAAGACACTTCCAAAAAAATTTTGAACATTTTCAATAAAATAAACTACAATCACATATAAGAACTTCATTTTCATGGATTGACAATGCAAACCTCAATATATGTCCGGGAGCAACTACCACATTCAGGGAAAAAAAACGTGCTATCCAGTTGTCTATATCTGGAACACGCACGGGCGTGTGGATGAGAAATTCTATTAGGACTCATGTTGCTCACTTCCTGGCACGCCAAAAATTCGAAGATTGTGATCCTCTGACCCTAATGCTATATACTTGGCATCAGGGCCAAATTTTGCACGGGTAACTTTCCCTGTGAGTAAAAATATAAATAAATTACTACAGTAAAAACTTTTGCTTAAATGTTGGAGTTTGGCTGTGAGTGTATTTGTTAAATAAAGAATATGAATAGACCTTTTCCTGACAAATCTTCGAGCCCCTTGATCTCATTCCACTCCTGCTTAACATTTGCAACTTGAAATATTCTGTATTTATGAAAATAATAAAAAATGTATCAAGACAAAATCGATATCATTTCCTTGTTAACATCAAAATTTTACAGATATTGTAATCGAAAACAATCACCCTGAAAACTTTTTAGAAGACTAACCTCACATCAGAAGCAGCTACAGTAAGGTAGCTCCCACTATGATCAAACTCCACTGCAAGAAAATGATAAGAATGTTATAAACATTGATAATATCTTTGAAGCATAGAGCATTTAGAAACAGAAATTTCGGTAGCCATACAAGATGCAGGGATTTATGTGACACAAACTGTACATAAGCATCATTCATAGAAATCTGGACTCAAAACTGGATGCAAAACTGTGCTGACCAATTAGTTTAACCTCTAAATAAGCTTAAACAACACGAATGGCTGATGCTTTTGAAGGTTTACCCTTTCATCGGAAGGCATACAACTTTCAAACTGGTATTATATCCTGCTACTTAATAGTTATACAGCTCAAACTGTAGCAATCTCATCACAAGAACTGTTTCTCAACATCTATTTATAACAAAAGGCCTATCTAGTTGGTTTTCACAAATATAGATTTGTATTGTTTTTTTTTAAAAGAAAAGAAACAAAAAATATTTCATGCTGTATGCTGGTACCATCATTTGTTGGTGTAGCTGAAGGGAATGACCGAAAGTTCTTTAGCTTGCGAAGATCCCACAACCTAACACCATCATTTGCTGCAGTCTGTTGTACGGTAAAAAACACACACACAAACACACATTTCAGTTTAAGTTAACACACTGTCTCTATCATAGACATCTATGATAAAAAATGCTCACCGCCAGAAAATATCCATTTTCGGAAAATGATATTGCAGTAACAGGGCCAACATGCCCATCAAATTGTGCAACATTCGACTGCAAATGTTAACATTTCTAGCTCATTAGTAAAATGGCAATAAAAACAGTCAAGAAGATCCAAATCAACAGAATAAAACAAAATGGAAACGACCTGAGTTTTCACATCCCAAATTCTTACAAGTGCTTCTGAAGTGCCTGTTCCAAGAATAAGCCCATCGGGATGAAACGCAGCAGAAGCATAACCTTCATTTCCTGAAGCCTCACCAACCTGCATTGACATTCTCACCTAAACAACAGCACGAAAAACATGAAATAAAATGAGGATCACTTGTTTCTGGCTCACCTGAGTGAGACATAATCCTGAGGAAAGATCATAAAAGCACCATGTATTATCCAGTGAAGCTGTAACCAAGTACTGACAGGTAGCATGGACAGATACAGCTTGGACCTGCAAAAAAAAAAAAATTGCATGAATCAGACTCGGTAGAAATCCGTGATAAATGTGAATAGAAGAAAATAAGAGCACTATAAGCTCTTCCAAACTTAAAGAGAGCATAACCAAACAGCAGTCATAATATGATAATACCTCAGCATTATGATCCTTCAGTATGTGTCGACAGTTATAGTTTCCATCTTGAGCTTCTTGCCACAATCGAACAGTCTATATTTGCATGCAAAAGATGAAGAAACCAAACACAGGAAATGAATACTTTGTGTTGTATGTTTGAATATATGTAACTGCACTTGAAACAGCCAAGAGTGAAGTTGTAAAAACAGCCAAAAGAACCTTAGAGATGCGAACTAGCAATAGACATGGGATGGCAAAAGATAGCCCTTCCACAACAAAATCATTAGGGCCTTAAACAATAATAATGGAAATGACATACACAGTGGTTGACAATTTATAACCTGTACTTTTGAATCCGTAATTGGGCCAACAGTAACTATTTTTGCAGATTTAAAGAAGTTCAAAGTTTACACAAACCATGCTCATGTACACACACACTCGTCATATGGTAGGAGTAGACAAAAGAATCAGGAGTAGACAAAAGAGTCAGATGGCTGTATGTATACTACCATGATGACACAAGACGATCTCATAGTTGTTTCCAATATGAAGGAAAATCAAGCAAGGATCATCAGCAGGCTAAAGAAGGATGAAATGAGAAGGAGAAGGAAGCCAAGAGAGACTTCTTTCTGTTTGTAGCATAAGATGCCCCTTGCTACTTCTTAGCATTTGTATACAGTCTTGTCTCTACCCAGGTGGAGACCCAATTCTCCCGATTATCTTTTGCATTACATTGTCAGAGTTTTTATAAGATACATACATGAAGATTTCTGGGGCATCTTGAATTGTCTGAATTTACCTTGTTATAGCTTGTTACCAGAATCATTTGCCTATTTATGTGACTATCTATCATTGTCTACTACAAACTGTAACTACACTACTGCAATTACTCTAATACCAACTGAGCACAAATACACAGGATCAATGGTGTGGTAACACGTAGAATCAACAATGGCAATAAAGTTTGTAGAGTTTACCACACAACCAAGGGCACTTAGATCCTCTAACGCAATTAAACATGCAAGAGAAGAAACACAAAAGGACACTAAAAAATATGAGAACAAAGACATCTATCTTCTACCAATGTCTTTTCAACTTATGCTGTAGTTTGCAAGTGCAAAGCCAAATTTTTTACCAACAATGAATGCGGAAAGAACTTCGTAAATAAATTTACAATTGAGAAGTTGCATATGAATGCGTTAGCAATTTGAGAGCCATATAATGTATCCTAATCAATCGAAATTACATGGTGTTGCCTAAAATCCATTTTTGTTGATTGCTGCAAATATAAGGTTTCATTTATATCAGTTTTATCACTATTTGCCACAATATTAGATTCATGATCATAATACTTGGTACAAAAGTTAGCTACATGTTCATTCTTTTTATTTGTAGGCATAAATGTTCAGCTTGCGCTCGGATGTTAGCAATAAAAAAATTGGTCCTCCAACATGTGTTCAGAAGATATAGATCCGTTCCACAGTGAAGTTTCCAAATAAGTACATAATATTTGACTATATTGATCTATTTAATTTCATGCAATCATATAATTCTCGGATTATGATCCAACAGTTCAACATAAATGTGCGGATTTATCATTTTCTTGAGTAATTGGTTGACAGCTTGTTCACCTACATCCAATGTCTACCTTCCATGCATGAGTCCAAATATCATTGAAGATAAGACACAGTAGAAGCTCATGTTATTCTGCTACAGTTCTGCTGATAAGTTAGATTATTAATACTCATGATCAATCTCTTTTATAGAAAGTTCTCATGCAGATGTAACTTCTTGCATTATTCGTAATTTTGCAATCACTTTGATTAGCATTTAAGTTCATAATGCCTAGAGTTCTTACCGTTAGACTATATACACTAAATGCTTTGTCATTGTAAAACAGGTTTTGAGTGGGTTAGTGGCAAGCACACAAAAGTGTTTTGTTATCATTTAATCTTGTCAATAGTTCATCTTAATTTTTTACACTTTCATATGTAAATCTCCCCTCTTTCATCTGTTTCTTTCAAACTATACGCTAACAACACCCCACCAGCATAACCACCTTTATACCCATTGAAATCCCATTTTGCCATCACCTCTCAACTTACCACTACATTAGGATATGCATATATAGCTTTCATTAGTTACATATATGTATATTATTCCTTTATGAGGATACCGTGGAAAAACTAAATTCCAAATCAACTCATTCCAAGAATCCCTTCTTTATTTGAACTTGAAAGTTGCCAGCATAATCATATGCCCCTTCATTAAGTGTCCTATGCATAAGCACTTGCCACACAACTATCTCTGATGTAATCATACATCTAGCTCTAAGTAGAATCATTCAGTGTTCAAAGATATGTAAACCAACAGAGTTCTTCACTTATTCTTCTTAGAACTTCGATAAAAATACAACCACTTTAAATCTGAAAGACCGTATCTATCAGTGAGAAACTTCTTTTCAATTTCATATTCTATTCGCTCTTCACAACTTTTCATTTTTCCACTTTCCTTTCAAATTCAACAAGCTTGGATCCTCATGTCACACCTTAAACCATTCTCCCTACTCCCTAGAATAAATTATAACTTTCATCTGCAACTCTTGTGAGAAAAAATCATCCAATATTTCTTTCCAAAGAAAAAATTATCCAAACACAAATAACACATTAAGATAAAAAAGGCAATTCACTCTTTCCTCCTTCCCTTATCTCTTTTTTCCACTCCTCTCTCCTTTCTCTAATTCTCTTGCCCACTAAAAATACGACTGGCAATTGCCAAATTGATCTCACTTGCAACAAGATACCAGCAACCACACACCTTATCCAGGTGTGTGTCAGGCTACCAAGATTGGATAATACTTCTCGTATAATTAACAGTAATAACACAAATACCTTGTGCACATCAAACTCAAAGCTAACAGATTTTCTGTAACAACAGAGAAAGGAGCACTTCAATGAAGCTACAAAACCTTCTGTTTGTGAAAAATGCTTACATGCTTCAGCTTGCTGTATAGAACTACACAACTCGAAAATAACACAGGAAACATAGAAACAAAGGAAAAAAATTTTACTCCTGGGAATAGTATTGTATCATGCAGACAAGACTTATGTTAGATTATTGACACTTGCAACACACAGAATACAACTAAAAATAAAGCAAAACCGAAACTTTAAAAAATTAACCTTATCAGCCGATCCAGACACAAGTAATTCTCCCACATCAGGTACAAATTTAACGCACGTCACCTGTGTTTTGAAATAAAAGATAAATGAAATTGAACCCACAAGAAAAATCCCCAAGAAGAAAGAGCAATTCAAAAATTTATACCTTCTTTGAATGACCAGAAAGAGTTGACAAGATCTGGCCAGAAGTTCGGTCAAAAACAACAGCATTTGAGTCAACACCTCCGGTAGCAATGACATCCTGGAAAAATTAATATCAAAATCGCTACATGTTCAAATTCTAGATGTTGAAATAATATTTCAAGACTAATGACCTATCAATGATAACATAGCAAGAATCCAAATAGAGATCATCCTGGAAAAAAAGATTCTTAAAAAACCGATGGCTAGTATAACTAATACACCTAAAATGAAAAGTAATCATAAGAGCAAATAAGTTCAGGAAATGCTATCAGCATAACCTTGGAACGAAGAATATCAATGGATAAAATCCCTGGTTTGTTGGTCTTGTGAAGGGGATGGCTAGAGAGTTGAGTATATCTTTCCATGTCATCAGCAGATGCCAAAGTGGGTGAAACCTAACCATGAAAAAGATTTTAAGGTACAATTGGCTACCAAATTAACTGCAAAATTAGGTAACTAACAAACTAATAAATAATAATTACAAAACAATATGAAGATTTTATTTAGAGGTTTCATCAGAACGACTGCACCTGTCTTTTTTCCTTTGTGTGGACAATTCCTGATTACAGTTTGTAAGTTCCTGAATCACATCATCAGAGATGCCAACACGAACTTTTTTGCTCGCAGGCCCCACGACCTCATAATTTTCAGCAGCTAAAAAATCCACATCCATAGATTAGTTCATTTTGTCCATCGTACCTTTTTATAAGTGATGAAGTCAAACAGTAAAAGGTGTTATCAAGGACACCTCTTTCACCATTGACAGCAGTCGCATTTATAGCAGCTAATGGTGGCATAGGTCGCTCTGCCTGAGCCAGTAATATCCTAGCCTCATCACGTTCTCTTTTAAGTCTTGCAATAACACGGCAAGCAGCATCATGCTAAAAATAAGAAAACAACAATATTAGAACATTTCATATAAATCATGCACTTATCAGAATGAAACTCCTGTGCATGAAAATAACTCTCACTAACAATACGCAAGCACAGAGATTCAGTTCATAACTTGTGCAAAATACCATCACTAATTTTTCATTAACATCTTAAATTGTATGCATTGAAGGTTCACTTTATACACAAGAAACAAAAATAAAATTTGCGCCATAATTTTTCAAAACTTTTTCATTTTTAATCACATAAATTCAAAACTAGTCTCCATGCACCCAACCTCTTTTTAAGATAACGTGGAAGAAAAAGAAGAAGAAAAAATTAAGTATATATGGTGACAAGAAAACAGTAGCTTGACATAAGTAGCATGCACATTTTTTAACCAAAAATAAAATTGGTCAATAAAAATTTCTCTGTGAATTCACACTGTCCCAAATTTAAATTTATTATATTATGTAAACTTCACACTGAGAAAATATTTGTTCAGCACCGCCCTCTATAAATTTTTATACACCATTATCAAAAGCTGGGCATGAGTGTCATAAATGAACCAGTATTGAAAATGGGAATATCAATCAAACCAGTCCAACATAAACAAAACGCAGATGACAAACCTACCCCGCTTTCCCCAAAAACAAGTAACAAAAAGCAACAGAATAAACCCAATGACACAGCTATGATCAATCACCATTTAATTCTAACCTGAAAACACGATATACACGAGTGATTTGAATTTACCTGGTATAATGCATGACTTAGTTCTTGTCTTGCTGTATGCAGCTGTTGTTCCAAAGAAAAATTTGACAACATCACCGCATCCCATTCCTGAATGAAGAAAAAAAAACAACACATATACTCAAATAGCCATCACATTATGTATGAATAGCCTCACATGTACATAAAGCTTCACAGGGGCCAAAAGTCATATAACAAGTAGCAGTTGTGCCTATACCCGAATCAAGATAAAACATTCCTGAATAAGTTTAGAAATCTACAGTTTTTAAAAATATTTGAAATCTTTTCAAAAGATATTGTCCATAAAAACGCCATGCCGTGTGCATTGAAGCCAGTACTTCCTTTCTCGAGGATATTGATATTTAGTGTATAATTTGTTAAAGCTATAATCGCCATAATGTAACTTTAAACCATTATTGAAAAAGAAAATTCAATATTACAATTAGTATCCCATAAGCACAACACTTTTCCTTCATAATCGACTCAGCTTCCAAGACTTACATACTCCTGTATTGCAAATAAATGAAAGAAAACTTCCTTTGGCTGTGAATGACTTTCAGCAACATAATAAATGAAATTTTCATTTTCATTTTCATTTTCTGAGGAAAAATGAGAAGTTGGCCCAACTTTCTTAAACTTACCGTCTGAAACTGAGTAAGCAATCCAGGAATGCTGGTACTTTGTAAATGCCTTGGCTTAACTGCCTGCACAATTTTAACTTTCAAGTGAAAACCCCAACCAAAACATGACTTACAAATTAAAAAATCAGTATATTAGTAAAACATAACCTTGTTGGTTTTGACTGCCACGATATCCTCCTTTGAGAGAGGCTCGCCAGTTACTGGGCATTTTCCATTATCCTAACGGAAATAAAAAACGGTTGGCAATGATTAACAAGTGATAGCATAAGATGGTACAGTGAGCTCAAAAACCCGTCACTACTAACCCTAAAATTCAATACCAACAAAGCCAGCAAAAGTTATATTTTCTTTTTAAATAAAAAGGTTCCAAAAGACCGTCTATCTTCCATCACGCATGAAGACAGGAAGCAAGTAGTAGACACTACAGCGAGTCCATACCCTCTCATTACGTTACACCAAATTACTTACTTGCACCAGAGCTAGCAAAATTTTGCAGAAATGTACTAAAGATTGTATCTTTACCATCATATATGAACGCGAAAACGCAATTGATACCTCTATAAGCCGTTCAATCAACCGCCGCTCGAAAAGCAACCCCGACTTCGTCGACACCACCGGCTCTTCGGGCACCTGGCCGGAAACTGCCAAAAAAATCGGAAACAAAAACAGTGAGAGATATGCTTAAAGCTAGAGCCAAAGGGAGGGAGAAGGGCAACAACCAAAACTTCGAACTTCAACCATGGAAAAAACAGATGACGATAGGCAGGCGTAGCGTACGCACTTGCACAAATCATGGCGTCGGATGGAATCTAGGGTTTCGGGCGGAGCTGCTCGTAGTCGGCGAAAGGGGGAGGATGAAGACAATGGCCAGAACACGAGGCAAGGCGGCTGGGAGCCGTTCGGCGGCCGACGGCGGCGGAAATGGAGCGGCGGCCGGCGGAGCGGAAATGGAGCGGCGGCCGGCGTGCGGCGGGGGCGGCGAGGAGAGGGGTAGCAGGGAGGGTTTTTTAAGGGTTTCTACTTTCCATCACTTCGCCTCCGATCCAAAAAATAATATTATAAAATTAGAAAAAACGAATTAATTTATATCTACACTATTTTAATTAGAACGCATTCCGAACTGTCGAGTCCGATTGAAATCTTCGACCGAATTTAACGAACCTGAGTTTGATTAAATAAAAAAAAATTAAATATAGATATTTTTTATTTGGCCGAATAATTAATTAAGTATTTAATATTTTTTATCAATAGCTTCAAAATTTTATGAAGATCTATGAAAAATTATAATTATGATATACATTAAAATTAATTAAATTTATATATATAATTAATATTTAATATCTAAAATAACTCAAAATAATTAATATAGAAAAAAGATAAAAGTTATCCTCATATTTAAGAATTTAGAATAATATATTTATATTAACAATTATATTAAACTACTTATTATACAATTAAAATTTAACTCATGTGCAAAAGATAATCAATATATAAAAGTTTAAAAGTAATCTTTAACATCAAAGTATAGGCTAATATTACATATACTTTTCAGACAAAATATTATAATAGTTAATTCTTCGTCTAATGTAGTTCACCTACATGAAAGAATATATAAAAAGTTAATTATTTATAGTAGCTCCCCTATGCGCACCATCTCCGGGCCATTAGATCCAGATCCAACGGCGTGGAGCACTCATCCCCCCCTCCCCCACACACACCCGGGATGGCGCGCTTCCTCCCGGCTCTACCAAGCGCGCCTTCTTGCCCTGCCGCGCTCTGCCTGGCACCCTCCTACCCTTCTCCCTCCGACGCTCCATCCTGGTGCCCTCGACGCCCGCCAGTAGCTATAAATAGCTACCGCCCCTCGCCTCAGGGCCACACTGCCTCCTACTCCCCCCACCCGCCACCCCCTGCCACCGTCCCCTAGCCGCCAGCCCCCCCCCACACCGCTCCCTGCCCCTCCCCCTACCCTGCAGCTCCTCTGCTACTCCCCTGCCCTGTCGGCCCCTGCCCTCCCCCTGTCGCCGCCCCTCGGCCTCCAACCGCCGGCCTGCTGCCCCCTACCTTGCCGTCGTGCCCCCCCCCCCCACCCAAAGCACCCTGCCCCTGTTCTGGAACAGGGAGGAGGTAATATCGTAATAAAAATTTTATTCAGTCACGACTCATGTTTTTATTATGAAATAAATTTTAAAAATAAAATAATTCCGTAATAAAAACTTAACTCGGTCATAAATTAAGTCAATATTAAGAAATAAATTTTAAAAAATAAAATAATTTCGTAATAAAAATTTAATTCGATCTTGAATCGAGTCAATTTTAAGAAATAAATTTAAAAAAAATAAAATAATTTTATAATAAAAATTTGATTCGGTCCTTAACCGAACTGAGTGGGGGCGAAACGGGCGGCCGGGGAGGGTGGCGGAAACAGGGCAAGGGCGAGCAGGGCTGTTGCGGGGGTGGGCCGAAATTGGCGGGGCGGGGGGGGGGCGGGCGGACGTGGGGGGAAGGACTGCAGGCAAGGGGCAGGGGCAGGGGCGAGGCGGCGGCAGAGGGGGCAGGGGGAAACAGGGCAGGTGGGGGGGGGGGGGTGGAGGTTGTGGGCTAGGGGCATGGCGGTGAATGGGGCGGGGAAATAGGGCAGGTGGGGGAGGGCTGCGGGTGGGGGGTGCGGCGGCGGATGGGGCGGCAGTGGCGGGCGGGGCGACGGCGACGGCGGGGGGCACTGGGGGAGGGAAAATCTGTGGAAAGATTGGTAGCCGTTGGATTTTGATCCAACGGCCACCAAAACGTGCGCTGCATATGTGCTGCCAAACATCGTATCGCATAGCAGAACGTCCTATGAAATGTTTATAACAACGAATCTAAGTTATGCTCGAGCCCTGCTTGTTCACGGGTTGAGATTGGCTCAGCTCACTCACGACGAGTCAAACTGAAGCCTACCTCCAGCTCAGTTAAGTTTATATACTTATTATATGTTTAATTTGTATAGCTACAATGTCAGATATAAGAGTCCCACTTATTTAGTCTAAGAGATATGAAATTCCAAATTTCAAGTCCTGGTAATTATGTATCTCAGTTTTCTATTAATAAATACTAATATGTTTTATTTGCTCATTAGATCTGCGGTCACACACCATATCAATATTAACACGTTTGAAAGCTCAGCGGCTATTTGTAAAAAAATAAAAAATCATGTGGCTAAAGAAGGATGCATTCTTCGCAGTCTAGTGTGCGCGGCGGCCAAGCAGGGGACAAACATGCCCATTTTGATATTTGGACTATGATATTTTACTCTCATTTGTCTTGACTGCTAAATTACACATCGGGGAATGAAATCCGTTATTGACCGAGATTAGAATGGGCTAGAAAACAACTGTCAAGTTTTCAATCAACACATATCTTAGGATTAGATACATGTTGGAAGAAAATAGAGGTTTAAAGAGAAAAAATACCCTCAGATTGGATTGTAACATCTTAAAGACTCGAACAAATATAGAACTTGTGTATTCACAATGTAATAGTATTTTTCAAGTTAAAGATAGCCCTTTTAAACATTTTCACAGAAGAAACTTCTGTAATTCTGCTCTAATAATTGCTTCATCTTCTCCGTATAATCATTTTTGGGATGATCTCTTGGAGTTGTTCCTCCCGTGAGGAGCGGCGTCAACAGCGACGAAATTGGCAAGCAGTGAGAGGGATGTAGCAGAGAAGAAGAACCAGGAAAAGTGGGCGGGCCCTTAGGCACCCACCCACTTGGTGGGCGTGAAACCCGAGCACCAGGTTTCATAGCGCTTGAGCGTCGATGACGTCGGTCTGAATTTGGGTTGGATATTTTATGTATTTTTGATCCGTTTTAGATGATGCTTAGGGCTATTTAAGCCAAATTTTTGCGGATTTTATCATAAGAAAGCCTATTTTGAGGAAATTGTAATACCCTGATTCTGGTTTACTTAAAAACTAGATCAAAATTATTACGATCGAGTCGAGTCATATCTAAATCAAAAAATTTGTAAGACTTGAATAAGAAACGGACCAATGCAACCCCTCTTAGCTTTTCGAGAGAGGAAGACACCACTAATGTGCAACCAATACTTAACAAAAAGAATGAATGGATGCCTACAACAATCTAATAAGGAGCTACGTGCAATGACATGACATGAAATTGCTCAACATGCATCAAAGACAAAAATATAGTATATCAAACAATTATTGAAGTTAAAATTTTAGTGTATTATTAGGAGACCTGATATCATATCTGATATGTTGTTATAAAAGCTGTTTAGAGCATCAATGATACCTCACATAAAATATACAATGACATGCATCAAACACAAACAAAAGAGCAAAAGAAACAACGGCGTACTGAGCATAAGTGTCTATAGCAACTATCTGTCCATCTACTAAAGCTGACCGAACACACAAGAATACAAAATCGACATATATAATAGGAAAAATGTGAGCAACGAGTATCACTAGTCCGAAAAATAACTAGTGTAAATTGGCAAATAGAATCTAATTTCCACAAAGAAGAAAAACCATATAAAATCTCCATGGAACACTCAAAGAGCATTTACTGAGGAGCGATTAAGCTATAGATTTGATAGTATTTTAAACTGAATTGGTGTTGTACTACTCTCGGCAAATGACATTGTTGGCAATGATTGGTCCCACTCTCTAGGCAAAAATACATATCCTAAGCCTTCTCCATATAAGTCTTGGCCCAGAGCACAAAGGTTGAGTACTTTTAGACAGTCACCTTCAGTTTCCTTTGATATCACAAGTCTATACATGTGTTATACACAACAGTTGTAACACCCCGTTTCGGCTCACCCGTGAACCGACCCGGAAATGTCACCGGTGACCGAACCGTTCGCTAATCTACTGGGTTCGGTTAAGCCGACCCGGATCTGCCCTTGGTGTCTCAAGACGGGGTGTGTGGGTTCTAACGTAGTCCTACATGCATGCTATGATGTGCAAGCAAAACAAAACCATACAACGGCAAGAAAATTTTAATTAAAAATTATCCACAACAAGGGTATATAAATATTTTATCAAAATACGATAAAACATGATAATCTACTGTAGCATTCATCATTATCTCTTTCGTTTCAATTGAACCGAGCCTGAACTCCAAACTCACTACTCATTCACATTTATCCATTCATTTCATATCAAACAATTTATCTAAACAAACACATCAAAATTATCATTCACGTAGCAATAACACACCGTCATTATAGATTACACACGGCAGGTACATGTGTGCGCGGTTCCATGCTGCTCCTCCGCAGTCTTGACAGCTTTCATCCCTCGCATTTCTCACCTACATATATATAGAAAAACCGTCAGTAACGAGTGTTACCGGCCCGAAAAATAACTAATATCAATCTGGCACAGGAGAACAAACTCTCCTGTTGAATGAAAACCATATACTTCCTCAAGAACTCTCATCAGGGCACATACGGGAGTCGTCGCCCTCGGGTCGACAGTGTCCCCCTATCTTTCACATTCTCATACCTCGACCATTTCTCTATCGCTTCTCGCATCAAATCTCGTTCCTTTCCGCCCTCTGCACCTTCCATATTACTCCTGGCCTTGAGCACGAAGGCCGAGTACTCTCAGGCAGTCGCCTTCAGTACCCTTTGAAACCACAAGTCTAGACATGCGCTGCAATGCAGTACCCGTGAACCTCCACACTTCTCCGGGTTTGAGGAACTCAAAGGTGGAGTTGTCAGGATCCCTCGGGAATGAAACGGCCCGCACACCATTCCAGAGCCCACTATCGACACACACGTGCTCGCTCGCGTAGCACGGTAGTCGGATTTCCCTCATTCAATCTCTCACAAAAATGCGAAAACTATACATATATATAGGTCTGGGTTGGGATTTATACAATAGGCCCGAAGGCAACGTGAGCTGGATCTGAAGTTCGAAAACAAACTCGAGGGATCTCATCCTCGATGGTTATTAATCCGGAAAATCGTTGGCTAAATGGCCCGAGTTAAGTGGGATCCGATAAAATGCCACTTAACACGTCCTGCATGTAATAAATCAAATACACAATAGAATAGCGTAAAACAGAGAACGAGTCCTAAACGGACCTGGTAGAAGCTCCAAACGGGTCCACGCGCCTAGGCGGCGAGCTCCTACACCGTACCTACACAATCAAGCTAAAAACTAACGCCCGCATGATGAATCACACATCCTATAGCATGCACACACAATCAACACAATCGCGCATCAGTCAACACACATCAACCTATATCAATTCTAGCAAGCCTACTTAGGCTAATTTGCATTAGATCATGATCATTACCTAGTTACCCTAATTTGTTTCTTAGCCTCCATTTTTAACACCACTCAACCAAACAATTTCATATTTCTATTCTTAATCAAACCTACATTTAAATATATATTTATAACACACACACAAATCCTGGCATGCAATTCTAATAATCAATATTTTTAAATAATTAAATTAAAATAAATTATACCTCGCGTCGTCGAAAATCGGCGACGGCTAGGGTTTCCGTTTCGTGGCTCGAAACTCGAATTCGGCACC
Organism: Piper betle; assembly: GCA_033002965.1. Taxonomy (NCBI): domain Eukaryota; kingdom Viridiplantae; phylum Streptophyta; class Magnoliopsida; order Piperales; family Piperaceae; genus Piper; species Piper betle. The sequence goes on along the minus strand of JAURVB010014161.1, from coordinate 65,864 downwards.
TAGCGGCGTCCGAAGTCCGATCAGATTGGACCAGGTGCGTTCGGCGGATGATCCGGCGAATTTCCCACGAATCCAATTTTCCGGCGAGTTCCGGCGGTTTTCCGGCGAGTGTCGGCGATTTTCCGGCGGATTTTCCGGCAATGATTCGGGACGGGGCAATCAGGGGGTCTATCGGCACCAGCTCGACGAGCTTGGTCCAATGGTGGTGTCAAACAAGGTAGCCGGGGCGGCGATGGCCGTCGGCGGTGGCGTTGAAAATGGGCGGCGGCGGCGGTGTGCTCCGATCGGGGCTGCGGCCGGCCTCGACGGCGCTCGGGATGGTGGGGGAAATGTCGGCGACGGCGAGAGGGTGGTCGTCGGGGTCACAGCGGCGACGGAGTGGCCCGGACGGCGGCGGAATCCGGCCCGAAGTGGCGACGGCCGAGGCGGCCTCGTGGAGTCACGGTGGCGGTGCGCTGGCCGGGGCTGGTCGTGGCGGCACGACGACGGCATGGCAAGGCGGGGCGGCATCGATTGGCGGCAGCACGGCATCGGCAGCGGCGGCAGCACACAATAGTGGCGGCGAGGGTTTGGGTGAAGAAGGATCAGGAGGGAGAAAATACCCTCAATGGCAGTTTCGTAATTAAGTATTGACTCGATTCCTACTCGAGTCAAAATAATAACTAGTTCGTAATAAATTCTAAAAAATCTAGAAAAATATGGAAAAATTCCATAAAATAAAACAAACACAACAACATCCAAATGGCATGCTCTATAACTAATAACCCACCCGAATATAATCCAACGCGTCCTAACACGTTATTCGGCCTAAAACTATTTCTCAGATCAAACATATAAAAAGAAAAAATACTGCATACTTTCATATATTCTGATAACTCATTTCTCACCATCTTCTCGACGTTATCATCATATATTCAGGTACACCTGACTCTCATCGCTCATAACTCACGGCTGGCCTCGGCTCAGCACACGGTACATGAAACTGATTCGACTCGAACCAACGGTCGAACCGACTGGTTTGGTAACGTAAAACCCTGACTCGAGTCACGGGTTTTACAACAATAGCCATCTACTATAAAACTCGTGACTCAAGTTAGAATTTTACATTAGCGAACCAGTCGATTCAGGTGTCGGTTTGAGTCGAGTCAGTTTCATGACCCACGTGCTGTGCTGAGGCCAGCTATGCGTTATGAACGATGAGGGTCAAGTGTATCTGAGTATATGATGATAACATCAAAAAAATGATGAGAAATGAGTTATCAGAGTATATGACAATATGCATTATATTTTTTATACTTGATCATAGAATTATTTTTAGGTCGATTAATGAATTAGAATGCATTATATAGCAGTTTGGGTGGGTTATTTGTTATAGAACATATTATTTGGATGTTATAGAGTGTATTATACTTTATGGGATCTTTTCATATTTTTGTAGATTTTTCTTAGAATTTATTAGAGTTAGTTAGTATTTTTGACTCAAGTCGGAGTCGAGTAAACTTTTATTCACTAGATTGCCACCCAAACCCTCCCCAATAGCCTTCTCGCCTAACCTCGATTGCTGCCCCTTTGTCGCTGTTGACGCCGCCTACGGCCGCTGTACCACCACCGAAGCTCCGTCGTGCCGTCCCCCATCTTCTCAGTTGTCGCCTGGCCTCCATGATGCCCTGATGCCGCTGGAATGTGGCGCACTCCCGACATCATTCCGTTGTTGGCCATGTCGCTCTGTCATCGTTGTGCCACCGTCGCTGTCCTCTTCAACCACAGGAACCTTTCCCCTACACCGTGCGCCACCGCCAAAGCCGGCCAAGGGCTGATCGAGCAAGCTGACAGACCCCGGCTAACTCAATGCCGACCGTCGGCGACCATTGCCGCCACCACCATTGCCCTCACCACAACAGTGGTTGCATCAAGCTCGCTGAGCCGGTGCTGACCCACAGTCTCGATCTCCTTGTCGAAAAAGTCGCCAGAAAACCATTGGAAACTGCCAAAAATCAGATTTGCTGGAATTTGTCAAAAATTGTCAAATTTTTGCCAAATTCATCCAGCCAAACCCGATCAAACTTCGGATGCCGCCAGGTACCGAATTCGAGTCTCGAACCGCACAACATACCCTAATCATTGCAAATCGCCAACGACACGAGGTATAATTAACTTCAACCTAATTATTTAAAATTGATAATTAGTAGTGCAACATGCTAGGATTTGATGGATTGACATAGTAAATTATTTTTATTGTAAATAAAAATGGATATTATAATTTAAATTATATTGAAATAATTCTAATGAACTAATTAAGTAAACTAAATATGAATTGTTAATTAATTGCAACGTGCCTAGAAAATCATGATGTGGAATGATGTGAGTGCTTTGATTGAGTATGTCAGTTAGGATATGTGAATGCATCATAACAGGTGTTAACTTGTAGTTTTGATGTGTAGGTATGGAGTAGAAGCTCACTGCCTAAGCGCGTGGGCACAATTGGAGTTTTTACCAAGTTTGTTTAGAACTTGTTTCTTGTTTAACTCTCTCACTCTGTTGTGATTTGTTTTTAAATATAAGCGGATGTGTCGAGTGGTGGATTTATCGTATCCCACTCCACACAAACTATTTAGTCATACAAATTTCCGGATTAATAACCCTCGAGGATGAGATCTCTCGAGTTAGTTTTTGAAAACTCAGATTCAGATCATGATGCCTTCAGGCCTACTATATCAAAATCACTACCTAGACCTGTGTATATGTAATTTTATTGGTATTTTCTAGTGAAATGTGAGACAAGGGAAAGTTGATTCAAGCTCACCGTGAGCGGGCATGGCAGTTAAAGTGGGCTATGGATTGGTGAGTGGGTCATTCCAATCCCGAGGGATTATGACAATTCCACCTTTGAGTTCCTCAAACCCGGAGAAGTGTGGAGAATTACGAGTACTTCAATGTGGCGCATGTTTAGACTTGTGGATTCAAAGGGTACTAAAGGTGCCTGCCTTAGAGTATTTGACCTTTGTGCTCAAAGCCAGGAGTGATATGGAGGATGTAAGGGCTTTAGGATAATTGATTTTCTCGTGCAAGGGATAGTTTGAAAATGTTGAGGCATCTGATGAGTCAGAATGGAACACTGTCGAGCCAAGGCAGACTACTCCTAATTAGTGCCCTTATGAGTGTCTAATGCAAAAGTATATGAATGATTTCATTTAACAGAAGAGTTAGCTATTCTATGTCAGTTTGATTATTAATTATTTTTAGACTAGTAACACTCATTACTAACATTTTTGTATTATATATATAGGTGAGAACTAGAATGACTGAGTGTTTTCGGGACTACGAAGGAGCAGCAATGCACCATGCACACATGTACTTGTCATATGGAATGAATGACAATGTGGTGTGGTGCACTATTGTTAATGGTTATGGATATATGCATGTTGAAATATTTTATTACAGAAATGTTATGAGAAACCATGAAATGTTTTGCTTGTAGTTATAATTGTGAATAGAACTAAACAAGCTAAGCAATGGAGTCCAGACTCAACTCAGAAGAATAGAAATGATTATAATGTGAATGTTGTGAGAAAAACAACATGTTTTGGAAACGTTCTATATTTTATTGTATATATGTATATATATATATATATGTTTATTGTTGACAGGGTGGTCCCTATTGCACTTTTAATAGAGACTCTATCCGTTTTGTTTTTAAAAATCGTTATTTTGAGAACTTTTAATAAGTTTGTTTTGTTTTGAATATGAATTGCATGTCATAACATTCATTTAGAACCATGATAGAGCTTAAGCATCTCATCCATGCATTGAATGGTTGCATCACCCTCTTGAGATGCCGAGGTTAGAATTGGGTCAGCTTAACCGAATTAAGTAGATTAGCAAATGGTTCGGTCGCGAGTAGTATTTTTGGTTCAATTCGCGGGTGAACCAAATTGGGGTGTTACATCTACTCCACGCCTCTCCAGATTTGAGAAAGCTCAAGACATAGAGATGTCAGGATCCCTCATGAATAGAATAACCCTCTAAACTAATCTCGAGCTAGCTGCGCCCTGATATGTGCCCGCTCACGGTGTACATAAGGTCAAATCCACTAACTATCGGCTCACTAAAAACTTAATAAAAACTATATATAAGGTTGAGAAGGGATTCATGTAAGTAGGCTTAAAGGCAACATGAGGTGGAGTTAAGTTCGAAAACAACATGAGAGATCTCATCCTTGAGGATTATTAATCAGAGAAGTAAAATACGTCTAGATGGTATGTGTTTAGTGAGGTTCGATAAAATAATCACTTAACACATTATACAATCTGGAAATCAAATCTATGATAGAGTAAAGTGATGAAACTGAGAAGTGTCCTAACGGACCTTTAGTCCAAACTCTAAGCGTATTGGCACATCTACGACAAACTTAGACTCCAAAACTTACATTGAAACTCATTGATAAGCAAAAGACTAATAACAATATATGATGCATGATTGTAGTGTGTGCTCACATCAACAATCACATCACCTTAACCAAGAAACAATGCAAGACAAATGAATAAATACACAATACGCAAATCGGGACACACAAAAGTTAATAAATAAACAAATAAAAATAAGCTTAATAATCAAAATAGCAATAAATAAAATACTAGGCACTTGATTAAACATTAGAACATTAATAAATAACAAACTAAACACACATGCAAATGAACAGATAATTAATCATGAATATTAATTAAACAAACAATTGGTTAGTAAATAATTAAATAATTAAAACTTGTGAATCAATAGAATAACAATAATGCATAAAAACAAATAATATATTGCTCATGAATAATAATAATAATAATAATAATAATAATAATATGATGAATAACACTATACAAATATGCAACTAAACGCAAGTAAATAATAATGTGAGTGAACAATAAATAATAATTAATCAATTATTAATTTAAATAAGATAAACATGAACAAAAATAATATCAACAAATAAATACATCATCAATAATAATAAATAATGATACAAGCATTCATCACGTACGATAATTATTTAAATAACAAGAAATAAATAATAATGAATAAATAAGTAAATAAACAAATAATAAATAAAGAAAAATACTTATAACATCAAAATATACTAAATAATGTGAATATGCATCTAAACTAACGTAGGAAATCTCAAATTACCAAAAACGATGGAAAAACAGATGAAAACGAGTTGAAAATGAGTGAAAAAAGACTACTGAGTCAACTAGGTGAGTTGGCTAAATCAGACCAACTTGACTTGGTCGAGTCAAGCACCTAGGCAAGCTGGGCTATACTCGGTTAGCTGGGCTGGGTAGCTGAGCGTGGACAAGAGGACATGGTCTGGACTCGACCATGAACACAGTGGACACGAACATGGATTGGACGAAATTGGGTGGACATGAACTGCTCAGTGGACACAACACGACTGATTGGGCAAATAGGTACCAAATGGGCTGGCGGTGCCCGTCGCCAAAAATTGCCAATGACAACCAACTAGGGGTTGCTGCCAGTCGCGATCGACGGTATAGGTGATGGGGAGGATGATGGAAGCGGTGATCGATGCAGTCCAGCCGTTGGTTGACAAAAAAATGGCTGCGAAGAGGAGGGATCACCACCGAAAAAGGTGGAGTCACTAACAGTGATCGTGGCCATGATGAGGGTCGGGGTTGGTTGCAAGATGTCAGTCGTGGGAAGGGGAGTCAATTTGTGTAGTAGGCCTAGCCGGTGCCAAACAATAGCTCAAACTATGATGGCAACAGTGAGAAATATGAACAAACTGTGGTCTCCGATGGCCAATGTGGCGGTGCTGGTGTCAGAGTTATGCCTGGGTCGATAGCCCGCCACAAGGCGATTAGGGTGGCAGTGGTTCGGTGGCTTGAGGGTAGCCAGAGACTCACTGGTGGTGGGCCAAGGTGGTGGCGGTGCTAGGGTAGAATTCCAAAATAGTGGGAGAATAAAGCTAGGGTTTTCTCTTTTTTTGCTAGATGATTCATATATTGCAACATGGCCCAATCTCGTCATCTAGCTGACTAGGGGGTCTAGTGGTAGAGTATACAAAATATATACGGTTAGAGAGCTCAAATTGATGCCGACATAAGTGAAAGCTGACTTGAGACCAAATAGTGACTTTATGGATGGAAATCGAGGTAAGAAAGCTAAATGAGCCTCAAGACCCTGAACTTAATCAGATGAAGATTTGAGACTCAAATAAAAAATGGGCCTACAAGGACAATCCAATAATCTTAAATCCCTAAGATGCATATAAAGGATATTTCCTGAGAAAGCCCAAATGGATACTAAATACTTCAACGACCAAAACCTAGCCCTAAAACTCTGAGTTGACATAAGAAGAACTTGTATACTTTGAGTATACGTTATAACTTATGTTCTACTATAACATAACTAAAGCTATCATCTATATATTATATATACCCAGCCTCCATAACATGATCATATGGCCATCTGGGCCTCATACTCATTGTGTGAAAGCTAAACCAACTCAAACCGACTCGAGACTGACCAGAACCAGGCAAGGTAACAAGTGGGTGAAGTAAGGGTTTTATAGAAGCAGATCAATTTTTTAGAGAGTGCCTAAGGTTTTGGCTTGGAGAAGTGAAAGAAATTATTTTTGTTGTGAGAAGGAGGTTGTGCTTTGTGGATTGAGATCGATTGGAGTGTGCTCTTCATCGAGTGTTCAACCAAAGATTCTTCATCGAGATCAACACCAGTTCAGCTTGTTTTCGGTTTTCTCATCTTGTTTAGATCAAGTTCGGGTGTGATTGATAGTTATTGATATGTGTTTGTGGAATGGTTTCTCTTAAGGATTATTGGGAGTGGTTTCACTTGGGTTTCTTTGGGAGTAGTATTACTCAAAGTTGTTGTTGAAGTAGTTTTACTCAGATATTATTTGTTGGTTTGTCTCTCTGGATTAAATATTGATGCTTGTAACTGATTTATTACATTATCGTGGAAGTTTGAGCGGTGGTTTTTCCTCCGGATTTGGTGGTTTTCAAGTAAAAATATGTGTCTCTAATTTATTTGTCTATGATTTGTCATTTAAAATATTGTTTGCATAATCTTGTCAAATATTTAAATTGTTTCGAGATTTATAGTGTGAAAAATTCCAACAAGTGGTATCAAAGCTTAGTTAGACTGGACTTGTTGGTGCGTGATTTTAGAGGGCATTGATAAGATGGCAAAGAGTATAACCAAGTTTGAAATTCTCAAATTTAATTGGAAAAATTTTGCTGTGAAAGATTAAGATGGATACAATTTTGGTTAAGGATGGTTATGCAGTTGCTCTTAAAGGTAAGAATTTGAAACTAACAGGTATGACAGATGCATAATTTGTTGAAAAAGATAAGATTGATCAAGTAGATCTATTTTTGGTATCAGAGGATAAGGTATTATTCAATGTGCACATTGTTAATACTACAATGAAGGCTTTGTTCGAGAGCATCCACAAAGTATATGAGGATAAATCTTTGCTAAATAAATTAATTCTAAGGAGGAAATTGTACAAACTAAGGATGAAGGATGAAGCTTCTATCACGAGCATGTAAATGAATTCAACTCTTTAGTGAATGAGTTGTTGGGAACAGGTGTGAAGATGGATGAGGAAGAGCAGACTACTTTGCTTCTTTGTTTGATGTCAGATTTGTGGGATAACTTGATCATGAGTTTGATCATGTCACTAAACTTGCCTTGGACTTTGTGATTACATTGTTGTTGTCAGAGGAGCTGAGAAAGAAGTCATTGGAAAAACCTACTTCATTTTCAAAGGAGCATTTCGGAGAAGATCAATGGTAAATTTGGGAAGGCAAACATTGGTAATACAAGCAATGACGACTTCAAAGTAAAAAAAGCAACACAAGATGTTTTTATTGTGACAAGTCAAGAAATTTTATTATATATCACATTTGATAGGAGACTCTTTATTACATACAAATTATGAAATTTTAGCATAATGAAGTTCGAAATCATGGGAAGTGTAAGGTTGTTAGCATTAGGGATGTAAGTGTAGTGATTAATATGAGTTATACACTATTGTTGAAAAATGTGAGACATGTTCCAGATTTGAGAATAAATTTGATGTTTCCTGGGAAGTTAGATGATAGAGAATTTGTTTTGCACTTTGCCAATGGGTGTGGAAGTTGATGAAGGTCACTTATTGTAGCAAGAGGGAGAAAGTGTTGCGGTCTTTAGAGATCAATATTGCGGTTTTAAGGTTAGAGTTGTTGTCATTGGTGGTGGTTCTACCCAGTGATGCGTTAATCGGATCGGCGGCGATCCGATTTAAAAATCCCTCTGAATCAGCTAGGCTCGAATCGGTCTGCAAATCGGCTAATTCGAGCCGATTTTCACCTGATTCTAGCCGATTTCGGGATTGGCTTGAATTGGCCAATTCCGGCCGGTGGCGGGGAAGGGGCGAGGGCGGCGACGGGTGACCAGGGGCGGGGCTGGGTGGCAACGGCGGCGGGGGATGGGGCGGCGAGGGAGCTGATTGGACAACAAGGGACTGGGCGAGGGCAGCGACAGGGCGGGATGGGGGGCGAGGGGGACGACGGTGTGACAGGGCTGCGAGGCGGTGGGGCAGGAGGCAAAGAGGGGGGGGGCGACAGGGAGGCGAGGGCGGCGACGGGGCGGTGGAGTAGGGCGGCGGCGGCGATCGGGGGAGGGTACATGGGTGGCGGTGGGGGGAGATGGGGGATGAAATATCAGTGGCATTTTCATAATTAAAAGTTGACTCGACTCTGACTCAAGTCAAAAATAATAACTAATTCTAAATAATTTAAAAAAAAATCCAAAAAATATGAAAAAATATCACAAAATATAATACACATTATAACATGAAAATTACATCAGAATGACATATTTTATTCTAATAACCCATTAATTTTGACTAAGTTGAAATTTTTGTATAGGATCGATTCAGGCCGATTCAACTGGACCGATTCTTGTCTGATTTAGACCGATTCTGATTCCGATTCCGACTCCCTCGAAAACCAATTCTAATTTTTGCAACCATGGTTCTACCAAGAAGGTGTGGCGTTGGCGTATTGGTCACACTAAAGTTCACATCCATGAAGAGAAGAGGGTCAATGTTGAGTAAGATGGGGAGAGATCTTTGCCAGTAACTACGATGTGTAGTTTGGTAAAATTATTTGAGAATGGTTTGACACTAAAGGATGAAGCGAAGTTGGTGAGTTGGAAGAGGAATTCAGGGGAGGTTTGCTAGAGGTTTCCAATCAAGGGAGAAAGGCAAGTATGTTGGTGTTGCTCATTATTGCCTTGAGAACTTACATTGATCGCTTAATTCATGTAAAGTTTAAAGAAGTCAACATGGTGTGTTCACATGGGATACATGTGAGAGGTAATATAACCAACTTAGGAGCACTCCTCATAGTTGAAAGGGGAGATTTGTTAGAGTCGTTCCTACCATGAGGAGAAATGGCAACAACGACGAAATTGGCAAGTAGTGAGTGGTGCATGGCGAAGAAGAAGAGCCAGAAAAAAAGGGTGGGCGCCTAGGTGCCCAACTTCAGGAGCACTTAGGCGCCCACCCACTTGGTGGGTTTTGTTGGTTCAGAGCGCTCAAGCCTTGGCGACCCGGGTTTGAATTGGGTCGGGTTTAGACTCATTTTGGGTTAGTTTTAGACCATTCTTAGGGTTATTTAAGCCAATTTTTAGGGTTTCTTCGTTGATCAATTTTAAGAAAGTGCCTAGGGTTTTGCCTTGGAGAAGAGAAAAAAACTAATGTTGTTTTGAGAAGGAGGTTGTGCTTTGTGGATTGAGATTAATTGGAGCGTGTTCTTCATCAGGTGTTCAACCAAAGTGGATTCTTCATCAAGGTCAACATCAATTCGGTTTATTTTTTATTTTCTCACCCTATTTCTAACGATCTTGGTTGTGATTGATAGTTACTTATCTATGTTTGTGGAGAGGTTTCCTTCAAGGATTATTGGAACTAGTTTCACTCAGGTTTGTTTGAAAGTAATATTACTCAAAGTTATTATTGAGAGTATTGAGAATAATTTTACTTGGATATTATTTGTTGAGAGGGTTTGTCTCTCTAAATTAAATATTGGTAATTGTAATTAGTTTATTACGTCATAATGAAAGTTTGGGTTGTCATTTTTCCCTTTGGATTTGGAGGTTTTCCATGTAAAAGTTTGTGTTGCTATTTTATTTGCTTTTAATTTGTGAATTAAAATATTATTTAAATAATGTTGTCAAATATTTATATCATTTCAAGATTTTGTGGTGTGAAAAATCCCAGCATGATCCATAGAAGGTTGGTCCAGCCTGTGCCAGGAAATTTTCTTCCTGTGGTTGAAATTTACAATATTATGCACTTGACCACAATGGAAAACAAAAAGTAAATAATTTACTATTATATTTTATTTGTGTTAATGAATGATTAAATACCAATCACTTACTTTTATTCTTATCCGGATTGATTCATTTTTGCTACTCAATTTTGATTTCGACTACTATGCAATACCATCACAGACAAAATAAAAGATAAACGTAATCCTTCAAAAATATGATAATCACATTTTGTGCATTAATTATTTTCCTCACAAAAACTTTTGCGAAGCAGCTCAATAGTCATTGGGTCCCAAGCTGCCATGCTTCTAAAAAGCTTCGCATTATTCGCACATGAATTGAGAACCTAGTTCTTCCTTTCCAACTGATGTAATCCTATCGTCACATCATCAGATCTCACCTTGTCTCCCCGTATCTACAGCTCCTTACCCAAACTTAATCAAATGATCTGCATGCCAAAACCAAAATTCTGCACTATACCACATGTGAAGGATTGACGCTCGCACTATTAAGCAAACTAAGCAAAAAACCTGACTACCCATCAACAATTGAGCCCAGGTCCCAGCAGTCATCAGCATGTTTCCACCATCTTCTTCTCCAAACCACAGTATGTTCATACAATGGGGAGAGATAATGGCTTTGCCTTCCTCTTCTAGTGATGGGACAAATGCTGCTATAGGACAACCAAAGCAAAGTGTGAAAAGCAGCCCTGTGTGCATAGTCTTCTCAATGCCTGGAATATGTTTAATCAAGAAACCCACTACTCTCTCAGGTAAGAACATAATCCAAGGTTCCAAACAAGGTCCAGATTTTTTGTCAGAGCTATAACAGGATCAGTTGGAGAGTCATGTGAAAGAATTTTTTCTACTTATGGTTAACTGCCTGATTACCAGTTCATTAGAGAGCAAAATGTGAGCTTGGGCCAATCTAATTTAGCCAATCCTGGCCAAGCAGAGGTTCCTCCTTGGGAGGAAGGCAAAGCTTGGCTGTGCTAGCTCCACACCGTCACTTTAGAGAGAAGGTAAGGCAAGATTTGGGTGTATCATCTCCAAACCATTACTTTAGAAACTGAATCGCACAAGTTCAAGAGTAGGATTTAGGATGGGTTCCTAGTCAGATCAGAAAAGAAAGGGCATTTCCCCTCTCTTTTAAGTCTTCAGTCTTTGATTCCTTGTGTCGAAAACTCTGTTGGTGGATATTTAACAGCACATCTCTAGGTAACAAACAAGCAGTGCTAGATGCTCAACCAGTCAAATTCGGAGGAAAATGAAACAAGCACAATGTAGTAAAAACGAATGAATCATTTCGGGAGGAAAATGTGTTCTATATCTTCTTGGTGAAGATGAAGCTCTGTCGGTGGAGATATTTTGTTGGGAACATCCAAGTTACAATGGACCAACAGCTGTTTCGTAGTATGTGATTTACTGCACAAGTAAAATTGTTTTACTCACTAATTTTTTTGACATGTTTACAACAAATATGTGAAGAACTTCCCGGCATTAATCCACTATCACTTATCTGTTAATTGTTCAAACAAACCTGGAAGCAACTCAAAAATATTTGTCGGGTAAACATAGGCTTGTTGGTCTGCTAAAGTGTCAGCAAGAAATAGATGATGCTTTGGCCTTTGAACGCACCCTTTATTTCCTCCTTATCTATGGCAAGATCTTCGTTGATATTCTTTAGAAAATGGTTACTACTTTCACTTCTGATTGGTTGAGATCACACTTACCTACAAGGAGGAAGATAAAAAAAAGACCTTACTGAAGGTACAAAGCATCTTTTGCTAGAAGCCAATTTTTGTTTCCAGAAAAATGAAAGAAATTGGAGGAGAATCCCACAGTCTGTGCTTCTTGCACCAATTAAGTTACAACATTACAAATTTGCCCTGCCTCTTTGTTCATTATATAAGCATGCAAGAGCTACTAGAGAAATAAAAAACCTGTACTAAGTTTACAGTCTTATTCTTGAGTATTCATCTAGACCCTTGCATTCTTTGTACATGCTTTACTTCATGTGGAAGTTGTAGAGCTTATCTGACCATCGATAAGAAGATCAATATGCCCGGCCATCAATCTTTCTTGCAGCTGATTTACATGGACACATGAGAAAGAGAAGCCAACCCTGCAGCTGCTGCTGACAAACCACCGTGTCCCTGATTGTTCTCTTGTCACGCCTTCTTTAAATTGAAGTAGCAAAACCAACTTTGGTGGTTTTAGTATTCTTCAGCAATAATATGGACAGTGGAGACTATCAATCCTTCTCTTTGCAGGGAATATTCAATCTTTGCAATGCAAAAGAACCAAAAACAAGGTTTATCAACACAACAATGTACTTACACTGCTACCATATAATGTGCAGGAGGAAGTCTGGAATCCTATAGAAGAAAACAAGTTCGAATTTTGCCTGTATAACTTCGACGCTTCATCTTCTTCACCTGGTTGCTGCCTTGATGATGCCTCCTACATAAATGATCACCTTTCTTTCTCCTCTGGCTACACCTCTACTATCCTCTCATCTACTCATTCTATTCTCACTTCCCCCACCAACTCCTCTTTCTCTTTGCCTACTCTCATTCCCCCACAAAATAACAAGACCAACCTTACTGGACCTGTAGGTTTACCTGATCTCTCAGACTCAATGATGCCAATAGACCCACGTCCAACTCCACCGAGCTTGCCAGTATTTGAACTCACAAATCCCCTTTCTCCACTCCCTACTCAACTTTGGATGGATTCGGTCAAGCCACACATGTCTTGCACTATCAGCGCAAATATTGCTAGTGACATTGGCGGCTTGAACAAAGATAGAGCTCCAAAAGATTCCCTTGGGGAAGTGATCGCAGCCTCTGGTCTGGTCTGCCTTCCTCATCCCGTCTATGACTCACCAGAGTCACAGGTATGAAAGTCTCATCTTAAGAGTGCAGTCTTCAATATTTGTTCTGTAGCCCAATGCTTGACACTGATCAATGAATATGAACTGTTTTGATGGCCAAAGGTGCTTGCAAAAACTCGCAATTATATCAAATCTGGACACTCTAACAAATCAGAAATAATATCTTCATTGGATGATTGCGACTTCAAAGTAGGGCGCCTCTCTGTTGAAGAGAGGAAAGAAAAGATCTATAGATACATGAAGAAGAGGAATGAGAGGAACTTTAACAAGAAGATTAAAGTGAGTATCAGAAGCAATTTTAGGCAACTAATTTACTAATAAAATAGAACAAGTTTGTTATCATGGGGACTGACAATTTAGAAGTATATATGCAGTATGCATGCAGGAAAACTCTGGCAGATAGCAGGCCTCGTGTTAAAGGTAGATTTGCCAAAAATGATGAGTTTGGTGAGGCCATTCAATCTTGCTGCAGCAATCATGGATGTGAGGAGGATGTAAGCTTCAATTCTCGAAATCTATTACCTAACCCGATTACATTTACACCATACGTTCATATAATAAACATTTTCTGGCGAAGAACAAATGATAGTTGCATAGAAGATGTTACCCTTCTTTCCTTTATTTTTATCTTTTTCAATGAGAACCTTAACTTATCTAGTATATTTCTCTTTCTGCTGCGCAGCCAAAGTTAAAAGAGCAGCAAGACACGCTAAACTCTCCTGACATCATACCCCATATCAGTGGGGTGAATTCCTTCCTATGCAACAATCCAATAGTAAGATGGATGCAACTTGGCTAGAATTTCTACAAATCTATTCTCCTTTGCAGTAAATTAGAAGTTGTCCTCTTGGAGTCTTGGAGGCTAATGCTTGTATTGAGGATTAAACAACCTACCAGCTACGTTACAATGCAGCTGCAAGTTTTTCAGAATTATAAATAAGTAGCGGGCTGCCTATGTATTGCATCTTACAAATGTAGTTTTTTCTTTCCGTAGGTGCTCCCTTCCACTTATTGTATTAGTCCTAGTAAATGTCTGGTTTAGATATTTGGTCAGCTGCTTTTGTTTTTCCTACATGTACAGAACACTTAGCATGTTAGAAGCGCAAAAATTTTCAGTCTCAAAGTCGCATTTGAAGTGATTTCCAATATGATAAACCAACTCCAACAAGCAAACAAGGCAAGTTAGATTAGTAATTCTAAACTTTGCGCAACTATTAGCTCATATGTCTTCATAATTCACAAACACTTACAAGATACAAAGGCCAATTATTGTACCTATGATAGAATCAAACACTCAATGAAACCCAATAGCTAAAGAAATCAACTCAAACAAGATACAACCCAAGCCGAAGTTTTCGATCCTATAGGCTCAACCTTATGTGGGGGTGATCTTAAAACCAAGATGATTACCAGAAGCTCCATAACTAATCAAGCTCATTACAGAAAACCACCACCAAGAGCTCAAACAACTTTTTTCAACTTGTTTTTTAACTTTTTTTCAAGAAGCAAAAACTCCCACGCCTCACAATGATAAAACTAATCGGCCAATGAAAAAGCAAGACTTCTTTAGCAATAATATCACTGCGTTGATAACAAGAAGCAGGTTTACCAACAAACAATACAGACCAATACACCACGACCAGCTCCTTCGTCAAATTTGGTGGGGAAATGAGGGTCAGGGATTTGTTGTAACACTTGCTACAACAAACCTGTTGTAACAATTTAAATCTTTTTAATTAAGAGAGATTAATTTACTTATTACAATTAAAATTTTGAATGGTACCAATTAAGAAGATTTGAACCAATCAAACACTTGCTACAACGAGTTTGCTGTAGCAAGTTTTACAGCAAATCCCTAGACGCCATAATTCATTTTTGATCCAAAGTGCTAACCTCGATTTACCCTTTGAAAATTTGGCATTTTAAAGATGTCCCTTTTTGTAAATTTGACTTATAAATATTTTTTAAGTAATTTTACTGTGTTTAATATATATTATTTATTTATTGAGAAGTTTCTAAATAAAAGAGTTGAACCCTTTCACATCCTACCAGCTATATCTATTGTTAGTTTGATGCTGTGAAATTCTTTCATGCTTACAAATTTATGAAAGAATAGTCAAGTTGCATTTATTAGTATTATTTGTTATAGCAGGGTGAAATATTTTTATTTCATTTTTTATTAATAAAATAATTTGTTATTTATATGTTCTCTAATTTGTTCATATTTTTTTGACTTTGTTTATTTCCATCTGTCAGTTGTCACCTTTTTTCCAATTAGCAGATGTTAGACCTATAGTTTTTGAAATGACAATTATTATATTTTAATTATCATATTTATTCATAATTTTTTTGACACCTTTTGGTGACAATTTTTCGACATCTTTTGGAGACCACTTCTTTTATGTTGATGAGGGGCATTGTTTGAGGAAAGGTAGATGCTTCTTCTTGAATGTCAATAACCTTTGGTTTTTTTTTTTGCAGCGATAACCATTGAAATTCTTGTCTGATGGAATTTTTTTTTATAATCTGTTTTCTTTTTTGCAAGTCCGTTATTTGAGTTGATTCTAACATCCCGGTGAATTCCTTTCAGGTGTGTCTGACGGTAGGGCAGACAACTCTGCAATCAACGATAGACCAGCATCGGCAAGGGCAAGGAGGAGGGGTGGAGAACATTGTGGGCAGCAGCAATGGCGGCTCGTCCGGGGCGATTTAGACATTTTGAAGTGGATGAGAGCAGACTTCGATGGTTTGTGTGAGGAGACTTGGATTCTTGTGTTTTTAACGAGGTTGTTGAATGAGTAGAACCAGTAGTTTAAAGGGCCCAAGACATGCATTGCTTATAATTTGAAAGTTTTTGCAATTAATTGTGGAGCTGATTAAGTAGCAAGTTTATCATCTTTGAAGAATGGTGTGCAACTTTTAAATCCCGTTCATAAGAAGTGTGATTCTGAGTTCCTAAATTGTATGATGTATCATGATATTTGGAAGTGCATCTGATCATAACAAATTTCGATGTCATGTTTTTGCTTTTGACAGGTATGCAATCACATATATGAGGAAGTTGGCCAACAGAATGCAGATTGGTATTCCTGAAGGGAGTTCATTAGGTATTTAGTATTTACAGTTTTTGATTGAATCACGCCAATGTAATAATAGTTCATTGAAAGTTTTTTATTCTTGCTTTATGACTGTTAACCATATCTCTCATGGGTGAGCCACATTTGCTATTGTTATGTGATTTGCGTCTTCACCCAAGTGCATCTAATTTTGTTCTATATGTAAAACAAGCAGTTTGGCTATGTAGAGTTCAATATTTTCTTATTTTCTTAGGTTGATTAGTAAGTAAAATGGCTTTAAAAAAACTCGAGTAATGCTGCAATCTGGTAGGAGTAATCCCATGTTATCTTCTCTTGTTCTTTGTAGTCACCCCTGCTTTAAAGAATCGAGTTTGGAGCAATATGATAAATGAGTGTGAAAAATCCAGAGCATCTTAATAACCATGCCAGGACGGATTTTTTTGTACCTTGAAGCCTTGAACCATATTAAATTTAACCTTTCTAAGTTGGAGAGGCCTGTGGATGTTTATATTTTATGTGAGTTCAAATGTATTTTGTGCTCACTTTAACTTGCCTGAAATTGTATCCTGTCATTTAAAAAAAAATCTATTACATATTAGTATGGTCATGTAGATGTATTAATTTGTTGCTAGGAAGGCCGGGCAAACTATCAAGGTTTTACCATGATCATTTTCTTTGTATTGTTTAGTTCTTGAAGCAGATTACTAATCTTAATCTTTAAGCAAGAAATTACCAAAATGCGCATTATCATTTTTTACTTAGATTTTAAATTTTATTTTTCAATAGCGATTAAATGTTGGAATAAAAATGATTTCGTATTTAAAATTAATCTATTGAAATGATATTGTGATTTCACAATACTAACATTTTTACTTGACATTTACAAAGGCTATTGAAATGTTTTTTTATACTGTTATTTTTTTAGACACTTATCTCTGACAAAAATAGTGTTATGTTAGTCCATTTTGTTATTTTTGTCACTTTTACATAAATTTACCGACTTATCTTATTAAGTAGCCCGCGCATTGGATTACTTACTAGTATTAACCATTCAAGATTAAAAGTGAAAAAAGTTTATTCTAACTCTAGTACTCTCATTCAAAAGGTTATTCCATCTTGATGATACTGTTTATAATATTAATATTATCTAATTTAAAAAAGGTAAATACAAAGAGAATATTTTGGGACGAAAATAAGTATGATTTGTTCTTATTTATTATAAATTTTATTGACCATAATAAATATGACTAGTTTTGATTCTTAATAAATTTAGATTCACTTTATCCTTGATTCACTTTGATTGATCATTAATTAGCCTTATCCTTGATTCACTCTTATCTATAAATAAATGATCACCATTAGATAATCACAATTTGATTGAGATTTAGCAATCAATTTTATGATGGTGTTTTGAGGTTTGACCATCTAATTGTTGCTAATGAATTATTTCATTATATTTGGGTCTCTTTGGTCGTTGTGAAATTGCATAAAAAATGTAAAATTTAAAAGTTAAAAATTTTCTTATGTTTAAAAGTGTTAAAATTTTCTTATTTATTTAATTTTTTAATATTTTTTGTGGGGTGGTGGGCGGTTCGATTTATAAGTAATATAGTTAGTTTTGTAAAATTGGACCAGACCAAACAATCCGACTGGTATACTAGTTACCAAATTCCATTCAGGTCTGATTTAGTATGTTATATTGTACACCCCGTAACTCGAGTCTGGGTTTTACATTACTCAATTAGTCGATTAAGCCATCGGCTTGAGGATAATTAGTTTCAGAATACGTGCGATGAGTTGAGGTCTACCATGTGTTATGAGCAATGAGGGTCAAGTGTATCCGAGTATATGATGATAACTTCAAAAAAATAATAAGAACTGAGTTATTAAAGTATATGATAGTATGCCAATTATTTTTTTATGTATTTGATCATATAATTATTTTTTTAAGCCAAATAATGCATTAGGTCGTGTTAGATAGCAGTTTAGGTGGGTTATTAGTTATATAGTATGTCATTTTGATGTAATTGAGTGTATTATATTTTATGGTATTTTTCCATATTTTGTGGATTTTTTAAGAATTTATTAGGAGTTAATTATTATTTTTGACACAAGTTGAAGTCGGGTTAACTTTTATTTATGAAATTGTCACCGACCTATTCGACCCCTCCTTGACATTTCCTTCTCTCACTGACGTCGACCCTGCCACCGACGATGCCTCCGACCACTTTACCGCTGTCGCCGACCTCCGCCAGACCATTGCCGAGCCATCCCCCACCTTCCTGGCTGTCTCGCGACCTCCACGACCCAAAGAAGCCGTGCATCACATTACGTTCCCGATGCCGATTATGCCGCTAGCTGCCCGCTCTGCCGTCACCATCCCATTGACCTAGATGATCTTTTTCCCCCATCGTCCGCCGCTGTTGAGACATGCCCAAGGTCGATCAGGCAAGCCTTGCCCGACAAACAGCAGCCGCGATGACTGTCACCGTTGTTGTAACCCTCATCCTCACTATGGTCACATTGAGCTTGCCAAGCATGTGCTGATCCACACTCTTGATCATGCCACATTGCCGGCCAAGCCCCTGCCAGCGACAGCCTTGCCAGCCATGGCTAGAAATCACCGAAAACGTCGAAATTGCTAGAATTCACCGCAAATCGCTAAATTTTTGCCAAATTCCTTCCGCTAAACCCAATCAAACTTTGGATGCCGTCGGATGCCAAATTTGATTCCCACAATTCGCGGCCAAACCCTAATCGGCACCATTGTTGTTAATCGTTGTCACCGTCACTGTGACATAAAGTATAATTACTTTTGACTTAATTGTTTAAAATTGATAATTATTAGCATAACATGTTAGGACTTGATTGATTGTCATGATGAAATTCTTTCATTGTAAATATAATGAATTTGAATTATTTGAATTGCATTGAATGAATGCTAACAATCTAATTAGGCAAATTAAGTATGAGTCGTTAATTAAGTGCAATGTAATTTAGAAAATCATAAGGTGAATTGATGTGAATAGGACTAATTAGTGTTGGTTATAATATTGCCAAATGCACTAGTTAGGGAATTTTTGATATGATTATTTTGACTTGATGACGTGGATTGTGAATGCATTGATGTCAGTGTGTTATTTAGGATATGTGAATGCATCATTCAGATAATAGGCGTTAGCTTTTAGATTTGATGTGTAAGTATGGACTAGGAGCTCGCAGCCTAGGCGCGTGACTACGATTAAAGCTTCTACCATGTCCGTTTAGGACTTGCTTTTGGTTTAATAATCTCATATATTGAGATTTTGTTTGACAGGTGAGTAGACATGTTGAGTGGTGAATTCATTGTATCCCACTCATCACGGGCCATTTAGTCGATCATATTTTTAGATTAATAAACCTTTTGAATGAGATCCCTCGAGTTTGTCTTTTAAAACTCAGATCCATATCATGATGCCTTCGGGCCTACTATATTATAATCCCTATCCAAACCTACATATATTGATTTTCAATTTTTCAATGAGATCCGAGACAAGGTTAAAGTCAACTTGTACGTACCATGAGCGGGTATACGTGTCATTTAAAGTTATTTTTGGATTGGTGAATGGGTTGTTCTATTTCTAATAGATCTTGACAACTCCATATTTTGAGTTCCTAAAACCTAGAAAAGTGTGGAGGATTACGGGTACTGTAATACAGCGCATGTCTAAACGTGTGGATTCAAAGGGTATTAAAGGTGCCTGTGCGAGAGTGCTCGACCTCAGTGCTTAGGGCTAGGAGTTATACGGAGGATATAGAGGGCTTTAGTATAATGGATTTCCCAAATGTGAGATAGTATGAAAATGTTGAGACAAGCATATTATCAGTCAAAATGGGACATTGTTCAAGCTAAGGCTTACGATTCCTGATTAATGCCCTTATGAGTGATTCTAATAAAGAAGAATATATTATTGATTTTATTTAATATGAGAGTCATCTCTCATGTGCTAATTTGATTATGTAGTTATTTCTAGACCAGTAACACTAGTTAGTGACTTTTTCGTATTATATATATATGTGAGAACTTGAATGACTGAGCACTATAGGGACCATGGAAGAGCAACAATACAACGTGCACACATATACCTACCGAGATGAAAGGAAAATATGATGTGATGAACTGTTATGAATTATTGTAGATAAATGCTATAATGCCTTATTGCAAGAAATATTTGTGTGAATGATGAAATGTTGTGTGTGTGTGTGTGTGTGTTTGTGTGATAGTTGTTATAAATTGAAATGAACATGATGAGCAAATGAAGTCAAGACCCGACTCAGGAAGATAAAGTTTATCATGATGTGAAAGTATAATATTTTGGCAATGTTTTAGGTTTTTTATCATGACATAAATATATCATTTGTTGTTGATAGGGTGGTCCCTATTGCATTGTTATGGGAGACCCTATCAGTTTTCTTTTAAAAATTGTCGCTTTTAGAATTTTTAATGGGTTTGTTTTGTTTGGAATATGGATTGCACATTATATCATTCATCTAAAATAACATTAAAGCCTAAACATCTCATCTACGCATTGAATGTTTGTATCACCATCTTGAGACACGTCGAGAGTTGATCTAGGTTGGGTTGACCAAATTAAATTAATTAGCTATAAAACATGTGACCCGAGTCAGGGTTTTATAGTCAGAACCAATCAGTTCGACTCCAATGACAGACTTTGACAACCCTCCCCCACTCTTCCCTCGACATTCCTAACACATTCCCAGCCCCATCCACCCCATGCATAGTGACTTCGAAAACGAAGCCACCACTGCAAGTTGTTGCCACCGGCGACCGGTGCCGCTACCATGGCCGACGGCTGCTGTCCAGCTGAAAATTCTGCATGGGTGCGGCAAGAAAGCATTAGAAAAAGGGGG
Source organism: Piper betle (assembly GCA_033002965.1). Classification (NCBI taxonomy): domain Eukaryota; kingdom Viridiplantae; phylum Streptophyta; class Magnoliopsida; order Piperales; family Piperaceae; genus Piper; species Piper betle. The sequence continues at coordinate 44,637 of JAURVB010014161.1, read as the reverse complement.
CAGCTAGCTCCTCCAACCTAGCCCCTCATCTATCGTCACCATGCTTTGGCAAGGCAATCGCAGACTGTCGCCGCGTGAGTGATAATTTGGTATAGAATTTTCTCCAATGTTATTTTGTAATGAATTGTTTTATGATCTTATTGTGATGCAAATGGTGTGATTGTAAATATATGTTGGTTTAAATTTAAATGCATGTTAACAAATGATAAAATGAATTAGGGTTTAAATTTAAATTCATGTAAATAGTTGTTGTCTTATATGGATTGATGAGGAGTGTAGCATTCATGCATTATACTAGGCATTAGTATTTGGTGTTGTTGTGTAGGTACGAAGTAGGAGCTCGCCGCCTATGCCTGAAAACACGCTCAGAGCTTCTACTAGGTTCGTTTAGGGCTCGTCCCTGTTTTACGCTTTAGTCTATCATATGTTTGTTTTATTACTTGCAGGACGGGTTAACTGGCGTTTTATTGGATCCCACTTAACCCGGGCCAACTAATTTTTCAGATTAATAACCCTCAAGGATGAGATCCTTCGAGTATGTTTTTGAAAACAAGATCCACCTGAAGTTTTTTCGGGCCTATTATATAAATCCTTTTTCCAGACCTATATATAGTTTTATCACATTTTAGTGAGACGAGAGATGGGAAAATCAACTTGTACGTACAATGAGCGGGTGCACGTGCCGGTCAAAGCGAACTTTGGATTAGTAAGCGGGCTGTTCCATTCCCAAGAGATCCTGACAACTCTGCGTTTGAGTTCCTCACACTTGGAGAACGTGAAGGTTTACAGGTATTGTTAAGTATGGCGCACGTCCAGACTTGTGGTTCAAAGGGTACTAAAGGTGACTGTCTGAGAATACTCGGCCTTCGTGCTTAAGGCAAGGAGAATTATGGAGGAAAGGAGAGGGCTTAGGATATACAGGTAATCTCGAGGGACTAGGAAAATGAAATGAGAAAATTCCTAGAGAGGCATTAGTAGACCAGTTAGTTTGGGATGCTTCCGAGTTTGTAGCCTGGCGCCTCATCAGTAGGTGCCGTTTAGAGGGTTCTGGTGTAGTATAAGAATTTTTTCTTCTCATAGCCATTATAGTTATATTTTGAACCAGTAACACTCGTTACTGACATATTATTTTAGAATATATATAAGTGACGAGCATGACTTGGATGTGCCAACCTAGACGGAGGAGCAGTGATGTCTCTTTCACACGCATGTCAGATGATGAATGTTTAATATTTTATTTTTGTTGTTATTATATTGAGAATGATGTGATTAAATGCAAGACATGATGATATAATGTGAAATATGAATAAAATGTACAAGTGGGTTGAGACTCAAATTCAAAGTGATGTATACAGTTTTAGATTAGAATTCTGTATGAATGCAAATATCATATAGTGATTTTTATTTAGATTACAAGTGGGTTGCACTTTTAGGGCACACTCTGTCCGATTTATTTTAGAATTTTTATTGATTTTGTTGCAATTGTTATTGGTGTGTAAATTGATTTTTCAGGTTATCCATATAGTGAGTCATATCTTCATCTTAAGATGTTGAGTAAATCCACATGAGTTAGGTTCTATTTAAATGACCTAACCCGGACCCGTGACATGCCGGTTCGGTTCACAAACGTGAACCAGACTTGGGGTATTACATTAATGAATGTTTCGATCACCTGTGACATTTCTAGTTCGGTTCGCGAGTGAGCTGAATTGGGGTATTTTCTAACTATTGTGTTTTTTCTAACTGAATTCAACCCAAATGATGGTATTTTCTAACTATTGTGATTTTTCTCGGTTTTTAGAAGGTATATTATCCTTTGGGTGTTTATAATATTCAGAGTGGGATATGAGTGGGTGTATATACAAAGAGATGAGAGAGGTATAAATATGTTTTGGGAGTGAAATGAGTGAGGACGACCCCTTTTTGTTTCTGGTGTGTGGGAGCGAGTGGGCTTCCCCGCCCCCATCTTGTTGTATTGATTTGACAACGAAAAGTGAGTGGTTGTGTGATTTTTGTTATGATAATTTGCGTTAAGTAATTTTTAAAAAATAATATTTCAAATATTTTTTTTATTAATTTATTTTTAATCAAACTATATTTGATCAAAATTTTCAATCAACTTATTTTTGTAATTAATTTATTTTCATTAATTTATTCTATAATTACATTATGTTTACCAATTTATATTTTCATTGTCACATTATTCAATGTCATCGACATTTATATTAATAAATTAATAAAAAAATTAAATTAAAATAAATTTATTAAAAAATAACATGATAAAAGATAAACTAATTAAAGATAAGTAAAAAATAGGTTATCTCATCATTAATTTATATTTTGACTATACTAATTCATTTTTATGCATATTTTAATATCATTTATATTGCATTATATATATATATATATATATTAGCAATTCAATTTGATAATTTATTTTTTAAAAAAAATTACTTTTTAAATTAATTTATTATATTTAGCAATATATTATTTATGACGCTGATGATATTGAATAACTGATGATATTATTTATGACGTTTATTATATTCAAAAGTATAATTTTTTCCTCTCTTTTATTAATTAAGTGCTTAAAACTTGATTAATAACTATATCCACTAAAAAAATTTTAAAACACCCTTGATTTTAATTAGTCGCACCTCCTCTAACTGCACCCTTTAAACAAGCCCAATTATTTATAGTTTTATCCGGTAGTTCTGACCAGTGGCAAGTGGTTATATCTCTTTTACAATACAAGAAAAAAAAGCTTTCGACATTTACACCCATCCCCCTTCTGATATTTGTGCCGGCGTTGAGAAGTTTGACCCGGGCGATATTTATTTAGCAGGCCACATTTTAAAGTCAGTGTCTTTTTTCTATGTTTTTTTCTTTTTAAGTTGCATGAATGAAGTTATTTTGATTTTTTCCATTTTTCTTATTCTTCTTTTTTGCTCTATTTGGGTAAATATGCCATTTGTTGTGGGTTGTAGAAGAGATGTGCTCTATCATCCGGCCATTGTGTTCTATCATCCCGTCATTGTGAAGACTAGACTTGTTGGGCAGAAGAGGTTTATATCTAATACAACCCATAGTTAGAGGGGATGTGGAATGAAAATATTCCTTTAATCTTTTTAAAAGTAATATAGTATAGAGTTCCTACCTGATATCTCACATCAGGTAAATCCTTGATCTTCCCCGAACAATTTGATATCTTACATCGGGTAAATCCTTAACCATTCTTCTTCTTACCAAGACTAGAAAGTTTGTTAATAATGGTCAAGTTGATCATGTCAATGTATATTAATAATATTATCATAAAATTATAATATCATAAAAGACATTTTAAATAATTTTATATTAACATCGTATTAATATTTTAATTTTCATTTTATTTAAAAGAATTTAATCTAATAAAATTAAATAAATAAATATCATCAAGGTTATTAATGTCATTATAAGCTTAATTAATGTGATCAATGGCATTAGCAATATATTGTTAAAAATAATGATATTAAAAATGTATAAAAATGAATTAGTATAGTCGAAAAATAGATTAATAACATAAACTATTTTTATCACTCATTTTTAATTAGCTAATCTTTTCATCATGTTATTTTTTGATAAATTTATTTTAATTCAATTGTTTTATCAATTTATTAATATAAGTGTTGATGATATTGAATAATGTGCTAATGAAAAAATAAATTGATTTAAATGGATAATTTTGAAATCATCTAAGATGTCATTTTTAAGGATGTGACTAGGCTTGTCTAATATTTCTTTAAGGCAAAAGTGAAATCTCTAGGAAGAATTATTAGATTTTTATTCGTAAGTATATTAGGCCAACAATTTAGCTGATTTAAGACCAATTAACCTCTATAATGAAATATATAAAATTATATTTAAAATTTTAGTGAAGGGTGTAAGATGTTTGAATCAGATGCAATCAACTTTCATTAAAAACAAATAAATAAATGATAATATCCTCATTATTTATAAATGTTTTAAAGCATCTATGAAAAAAGAAGTAAGAAAGGTTGGTGTGCTATAAAAATTGATATATTTAAGACATTTGATAGATTGGAGTAAAGTTATATTTGAAATATTGTTTTTTCTCAAACTTGGTGTTATCTTATTTGCATTAGTTTCCTTTCTTTCCTTGTTATGGTTAATGACTATTTATAGTTTGTTTAAGGTTGCTAGAAGTGTGATCCATATCTTCCCTTCTCTTTATTCTAGAAGTTAATCGAGGAATCTGGATTCGTGGAATTAAGGTTGCAATACGGAATCTGGATTCGTAGAATTAACGTTGCAATACGTGCCCCTTCTATCTCTCATCTTACCCTATTTTTCTCACCGCGGATGAGTTGCAACATAATAAGATAAATATGCACATGTGTCGGGTTCTAAGCAATTCTCGTTCTACATGATCTCTTGGCTTCTAAAGGAGACCTCTTTCCCAATTCTTAGTAATCCAAACACTAAAGTGAGGCTTGCAATACATGAGGCACATTAGAAATTTATTAGTACTATATATTCATAAAATACAAAATCAAGTTTAAAAAAAAAACCAAGCCAAGGTCCTTAAAGAATTACTAAGGCAATACCACAAATTTAAAATATTATTTTAATATGGCAAAGTGACATATATAATTAAAAAAATAAGGCCATCAGATGTTTATTTCAAAAAGAAATATAACTGTGATCTTTTAAGGGCAACAGAGAAAATAAAGTAGAATGACTGTGTTATCAAGACTCAATGTAAATATTTAAGGTCAAAGAAAAAATTGCTATCACGAATACATAAATGAACTAAGTTCAAAACAATTTTAAGCTTATATAAACCATACGGGGCTATGCTCATACTCATCACAAAGACAAATTATTAAATTGTTATTTTTAAATAAAAAAAGTGACAGTTGATTTAACTTTAACAAAAAAGAATAAAATGCAATACAAACATATAAAAAATATTTTTAATTTTGATGATAAAAATATGCCAATGTTTTAATTAAGTAGGTATTAATAAGTAAAATATTTTAATTCAAGTAAAAATTTAACATTAAATAAACTTTATCATTTTCAAAATTTTAAATTTATATAATATCATACTCAAAATTTTTGTAACAATAAATAACAATAAATAAATAGATAAAAATTTTATGTTATGTAGAATTTTTAAATTAATGATGAATTATCGAGTAAAAATTTTAATCCTTATGTATGTGGATCAAGATAATCTTTAATTCTTATCTAACCTAAAAAATATTGTCGAATATATTGTCCAATATATTATAAATTTAAAAAGCCCTAACCCAAATCTGATTCAAAATAATTTCAATTTAAAATCATTGTAAATCGAATATAATAATGTTAGGTAGGGATCATATTTTCAAATATAAGATATATTAATTTTTCTCTTATATTAATTATTGGGTTTGTAACTTGATTAATAATTATTCCTAGTGAAAATAATTAGAAACACCTTCCGTTTAATTAGTTGTGCCTCTTATAAGTACACCCTTAAATACGCCTAGTGATTTAGTAGTCATTTAACATTAATAATATTATCATAAAATTATAATATAATCAAAGACATTTTAAATAATTTTATATTAACATCGTATTAACATTTTGATTATAATTTTATTTAAAAGAATTTAATCTAATAAAATTAAATAAATAAACATCATGAATGTTATTAATGTCATTATTAACTTAATTAATGTGATCAATGGCATTAGCAATATATTGTTAAAAATAATGATATTAAAAATGCATAAGAATGAATTAATATAGTCGAAAAATAAATTAATAACATGACTTATTTTTATCATTTAATTTTACTTAGTTTATCTTTTTATCATGTTATTTTTTAATAATTTTATTCTAATTCAATTGTTTTATTAATTTATTAATATAAGTGTTGATGACATTGAATAATGTGCCAATAAAAAAATAAATTGATAAACATAATGTAATTATAGAATAAATTAATGAAAATATATTAATTACAAAAAATAAGTTGATTAAAAATTTTGATCAAATATTATTTGCTTAAATAAATAAATTAACAAAAAAAGTTTATTTAAAATATTGTTTAGAAAAAGATACATAAAGTAAATGAACACAAAAGAATTAATGCAGTCCTCTCTTTTCTTTTTGAAATCAATTCACAACGAAAAAATTTTAAAAATAATTTTTTTCTAAATTATATGACATAATATAATATAATATCAATAAGTGTCGGACCCACCCCCACCCACCATCTCAACCTCCTCATCCACTAACCTATCTAATAATTCAAATCACAAAAAATTGCTGAACCGAGCTACTTTATTTAATATGCATATAAAATCCCCATTGGCTTTTAGCTATTTACAATTCAAGCCACTTATATACAATATTTATAAAATTCGTCGCTCTTGTTGTTCTTCTTTATCTTGCTTTTTCTTTCAAAGTTGAGGACTATAAGATATTTATTTGCAAAAGAAATATAACTGTGATTTTTTAATGGCAAGAGAGGAGAAAATGGAATGACAGTCTTATTAAGACTCAAAGTAAATATTTAATTGACACTTAAGGTAGCATGCCAAAGAGTTTGTATTTGCAAACTCAAAGAAAAAATTGCTATCACAAATCCATAAATTAAGAAGAACCGTGGTCAAAACAACTGTAAGCTTATATAAACCGTACAGAATTATGCTCATACTCATTACAAAAACAAATTATTGGATTGTTATTTTCAAATAAAAAAAGTGACAGTCGATTTAACTTTAACAAAAAAGAATAAAATGCAATACAAACATATAAAAAATAATTTTAATTTTGAAGATAAAAATATTCCAATTTTTCAATTAAGTAGGTATTAATAAGTAAAATATTTTAATTCAAATAAAAATTTAACATTAAATAAACTTTATCATTTTCAAAATTTTAAATTTATATAATATCATACTCCAAATTTTTGTAGCAATAAATAAATATATAAAAATTTTATGTTATGCAGAATTATTAAATTAAAGATGAATTATCGAGTAAAAATTTTAATCCTTATGTATGTGGATCAGATCATCTTTAACTCTTATCTAATATAAATTATATATGTAAAAAGTCCTAATCCAAATTCGATTTAAAATAATTTCAATTAGAAACCATTTAAAATTTAATATAATAACGTTACATAAGGATTAGATTTTCAAATATAAGATATATTAATTTTCTCTTATATTAATTATGGGTTTGTAACTTGATTAATAATTATTTCTAGTAAAAAAAATTAAAAACACCTTTGCTTTAATTAGTTTACCTCTTATAACTACACCCTTTAAACAAGCTGAGTTATCTAGTAGTCGTCTAACATTAATAATATTATTATAAAATTATAATATCATCAAAGGCATTTTAAATAATTTTATATTAGCATCGTATTAACATTTTGATTATAATTTTATTTGAAATAATTTAATCTAATAAAAATAAATAAATAAATATCATCAATGCTATTAATGTCATTATTAAGTTAATGTGATCAATGTCATTAGCAATATATTCTTAAAAATAATGATATTAAAAATACATAAAAATGAATTAGTATAGTCAAAAAATAGATTAATATCACGACCTATTTTTATTACTTATAATACACACAATAATATCAAAATGATATCAATATCTAATTTTTATATATTTATGTTATGAGTTATTAAATTATTATATATGACCGATTTGGACCTATTCAGACCGATTCAATTGAACCGATTCCTATCCGATTTAGACCGATTTCGATTCGTCGAATCTGACCCACTTAAAAACCGATTCCGATTCCGATTCATAATTCCGATTTATGTAACCATGCTCCTAGCCCACCATGTCAACCTCATCATCTACTAACCCATCCAATAATTACAAAAAAATTGCTCAACCGAGCTACTTTATTTAATATACTCACAAAATCACCCATAGGCATTCTGGCCATTTACAATTCAAACCACCCCTGTACCATATTTATTAAATTGGTCACTCCAATAATACCCTATTTTAAAATTGAGGTCATTGCCGCAGGCAGTCTTCTCATTCCTGAGGACTGTCTTTCATTTGTTCCTGTATGTGAGGAAATTCATGATGTTATCATGTAAATTTAAGAAGGATCCTAAGCCAATTGATTTAAATGGATAACATTTGTTCATAGGATGTAGCTAGGCTTGTTTAATATTTTTTAAGGCAAAAATTGAAATCTCTTCCTTTAGCAAGAATTATTTGTTCGTTATTCATAAGCATATTAGGCCAACAATTCAGCCAATTTAAGACCAATTAGCCTCTAAAATGAAATCTATAAAATTATATTTAAAATTTTAGTGAAGTGCGTTAGACGATTTTACCTAAATGTTTGGATCAGGAGCAATTAACTTTCATTAAAAACAGATAAATAAATGATAATATCCTCATTATTTATGAATGTTTTAAAGCATCTAAGAAAAAGAAGAAGGTTGGTGTGCTATAAAAATTGACATATTTAAGACATTTGACAAATTTGAGTAGAGTTATATTTGAAATATTGTTTTTCTCAAACATGGTGTTATCTTATTTATAAGTGCATTAGTTTCCTTTCTTTCCTTGTTATGGTTAATGACTCTATTTATAATTTGTTTAAGGCTGCTAGAGGTGTGATCCAGTATCTCTTTCTCTTTATTTTAGAAGATAAAGGCCTCTCTGACTCTCGAGGAATCTGGATTTGTGGAATTAGGGTTGTTATGTCTCTCATCTTACTCTATTTTTCTCATCGTGGAGGAGTTGCAACATAATAAGATAAAGATGCGGATGTGTTAGGCTTATTGATTAATCTTTCTAAGTCATCAATTCTCATTCTACGTGATGTCTTGGCTTCTAAACGGAGATCTCTTTCTCAAATCTTAGGAATCCAACCAGTAGAGGAAGGATGGTAATACATGAGGTACATTTGAAATTTATTAATACTATATATTCATAACATACAAAATCTAAGTTAAAAGAAAACCAAGCCACGGTCCTAAAAGAATTACTTATTCAATACCGCATGTAGAAACTCATTTACTTTGAAATTTAGACAAGAAATGGAATTGTGATGCCAGATCTTGGGTAGAGACATGCTTTATTTTAGTAAGTAAATACATTTTAGAGAGCGAAAGAATCATCGTATGCGCCGAAAGATCGGTTATTGCAAGCTATGCTTGGCATTCAGATATCCACTTCAAAGAAAACTTGTCTTAAAAATCAAAGACGACTACTGTCTTCTTCTTCCCATCTTTCTTGAAAGATTTTCTGAAATTCTCACTTCTCATGCCTAGTTTTCATAATTTAACTTTATTCAACAAAAATTAAATATAAAATTTGGTCATTTGAGCATCAGGGAACATCTTCAACAACAATTTTAAAATATTATTTTAATATAACAAATTGACATATACAATAGCAAATAACCACCGAAAAAACCAAGGTCATCGGTTAATAAACGATGGGTTGGGAGGGAAGCTTCATGTGGCTTTCTTCCCCCTCTTAGCTTGCTTTTTCTTCAAAATTGAGGACTTTGAGCTGTTCATTTCTAAAAGAAATATAATTATGATCTTTTAAGGCCAATACAGAAAGTGGGACGATAGTCTTATCAAGACTTAAAGTAAATATTTAATTAAGACTTAAGGTGACATGTATATGGGTTTTGCTTTGCAATCTCAAAGATAAAATTATGTTAAATGGGTTGAGAGCATCACGATTATATAAATGAAGAATACCCAGGGTCAAAACAACTTCTAGGTTATATAAACTGTGGCTATGCTTATATTCGTTACTAAAAAATTATTGGATTGTTATTTTTAAATAAAAAAAGTGCCAGTTGATCTAACTTTAACAAAATAGGAATAAAATGTAATACATAACATAAAAATAATTTTAATTTTGACGATAAAAATATGTAAATATTTTAATTACGTAGGTATTAATAAGTAAAACATTTTAATTCAAGTAAAAATTTAACATTAAATAAAATTTATCATTTTCAAAATTTTAAATTTATATAATATCATTCTTCAAATTTTTATAACAATAAATAAATAGATAAAATTTTTAAGTTATGCAGAATTCGTAAATCAAGTATGAATTATCAAGTAACAAATTTTAATCAATATGTGTGGATCGGATCAAAGTTATATCTAATATAAATATTATTGTTAAATATATTATACATTTAAAATGTCTAAACCTAAATTTGATTTGATAAAGTTTTAGATCGAATATAATAAAGTTAGATACGGATCGGATTTTTAAATATCACCTCTTGTATTAATTAAGAGCTTTATAACTTGATTAATAACTATTTTATAGTAAAAAAATTTAAAAACACCCTTGATTTTAATTAGCTGTGCCTCCTCTAACTGCACCCTTAAGCAAGCTTATTTATTTAGTAATCCTGACCGGGTGGTAAGTGCTTATATATCTTTTACAATATAAGAAAAACCTTTTGACATTGACGCCCTTCCCCATTGATATATGTGTCGGGGTGGCATTTGTCTTTTTACATTTTTTCTTTTTTGTGTTGCATTAACGAAGTTATTTTGATTTTTTACATTCTTCCTCTCTCTTGTTTGCTTTGTGCTATTTGTTGTGGGTTGTAGAAGAGGTGTGATAATGCCTATCAATGCCCTCTATCATCCGCCATTGTGGAGATCAAACTTGTTAGGCGTAGGAGGTTTATATGTAATACAACCCGGATATACGTGGAATGAAAATATTCCTTTAATCTTTTAAAAGTACTATAGTAAGGAGTTCTTCATCTTCACCGAACAATGTGATATCTTAAATAAATCCTTTAAGTCTTCGCAGTGTTAACTTGATAAGGATAAATACTGTTTGTAGCTATTGTTAATGTAAATTAATAATATTATCATAAAATTATAATATCATTAAAGATATTTTAAATAATTTTATATTAACATTTTAATTATAATTTTATTTGAAATAATTTAATCAAATAAAATTAAATAAATAAATATCATTAATGTGATCAATGTCATTATTATGTTAATTAATGTGATCAATGTCATTAGCAATATATTGTTAAAAATAATGATATGAAAAATTCATAAAAAATGAATTAGTATAGTAAAAGAATAGATTAATAACACGACCTATTTTTATCACTTATTTTTAATTATTTTATATTTTTATCATGTTATTTTTTGATAAATTTATTCTAATTCATTTTATTATCAATTTATTAATATAAATGATGATGATATTGAATAATGTGCCAATGAAAAAGTAAAGTGATAAATATAATGTAATTATAGAATAAATTAATGAAAATAAATAAATTAGAAAATAGATATTATTTCATTAAAAAATAAATTTATTAAAAAAATAAATTAATAGAAAAATAAGTTTATTTAAAATATTGTTTAGAAAAAGTCACATAAACTAAATGAACAAAAACAAATAATGCAGTTTCTCTCTTTTCCTTTTCAAATCAACCCACACTGTAAAATTTTTAAAAAAACTAAATAATATAATATAAATAAGTGTCCGACCCCATCCTAACTCACGTCTCAACCTCATCATCAACTAAACCTGAAATCACAAAAAAAAAAATTGACAAACCGAGTCCCTTTTTTAATATGCACACAAAATCACCCGTATGCATTCTTGCCATTTACAATTAAAGTCACCCCTGTAATATATTTATAAAATTGGTCACTCTAATACCACATTTTTAAAATTGAGGCCATTCCAACACCTAATTTTCTCATTCTGTTATTAGTTACATAGAGAAATTCATCTTTCCTTTGCTCCTTTATTGATGAAATTCATGATGTTATCATGTACTATAATCCTTAGAAAGATCCTAAGCCAATTGATTTAAATTGATAATTTTGAAATCATCTTAGGATATTATTTTTAAGGATTTGGCTAGGCTCGTCTAATATTTCTTTCAGGCAAAAATTAAATCCCTTCCTTTTTGCAAAAATTATTTAATTTCTATTTTATACCATATTAGGCTAATAATTCGGCCGATCTAAGACCAATTAGAATAACAAATAAAAAATCAGGGTCAAAACAATTGTAAGCTTATACAAACCATATGGCTATGCTCATACTCATCATAAAAAAATGATTGGGTTGTTATTTTTATTGATTTAACTTTAACAAAAAGGAATAAAATGCAATACATAATATAAAAACATAATTTTAATTTTGACGATAAAAATATGTAAATATTTTAATTAAGTAGGTATTAATAAGTAAAATATTTTAATTAAAGTAAAAATTTAATATTAAATAAAATTTATCATTTTAAAAAAATTAAATTTATATAATAATATCATACTCAAATTTTTATAAAAATAAATAAATAGATAAAAATTTTAAGTTACGTAGAATTTTTAAATTAAGTATGAATTATTAAATAACAAATTTTAATCTTTGTGTGTGGATTCGATCATCTCGACTTATATCAAATTTAAATATTATTGTCAAATATATTATATATTTAAAAATTTTAAACCTAAATTTTATTCGAAACCGACCGCGAATATAATATTGTTAAATATATATCGGATTTTCAGATCTATGAATCTGGGTTTATAACTTAATTAATAACTATTTATAATAAAAAAATTTTTAAAACGCCTTGCTTTTAATTAGCCGGTAACTGCTCCCCTGAAACAAGGCTAGTAATTTACTAGTCCTTGACCAGGTGGCAGGTGCTTATATCGAAAAAAGCTTTCGACGTGCTTCCTGCCCATACTGATATATATCCCTGCGTCAAGACGTTAAACCCAGGCGATATATGTTCTGGCCGGTCACATTTCAAAGTCGCGTCTTTGTTTCTCGTTTTTTGAGTTGTATGTAGAAGTTATTTTGATTTTTTGCAGTCTTCCTCTTCTTGTTTTTGTTTGCTCTGTTCGGCATTCGCTGTACTCGAGTGAACATGATAGTTCATCTGTTTGCGCATTGCTGAATTGATCTCCTGGTAATATATGTAGTTGTGGGTTGATAAAACCTTGTTTCGAGGCTTCGGAACAATGCAGAATTAACGGGTAAATGGTTTGCCGTCGGGATCTGACTTGCATGCATGGAGTGATTGGTTTTGAGTGTTCTTGGTTCTTTGTTTCGTAGTGTTTTTTAGCCTTTTCCAATGTTAGTCACTCTGAATGATATGATTTTTCTGTAAGTTTTTTGTGTCATTTTTTTTAACGCTTTCTAGTATATGTAGAATGAGTTATCTTCAGTAAATGGGTTGCATGCAGGAAGTGATTGGTTTTGGGTGTTCTTGTTTATGTGTTGATTGTTTGGTTCATGTAGTTTTGCTAAGTTTCAGTCATTCTAGTCGAAGGGGGGATCAAGATATGTACTTGTGCCTTCACATTTTTGGCTTCGCCTTCACGCTCAATGTGGAGAGGAAGTGAAGAGATCAGAACAGTATTATGCTTTTCTTATGGAGTTGAGGGTCTCGCAAAATGTTTTCTTTTGCTCTATGTTGGCATGTCAACCTCGTTGTCATTTATGTGCTACATGTTGTAAAAAATAGCGGCTCTGTTTGTTTGGAGGACATGATTAATTTTTTATTATTGTGGGAAATTTAGGTGGAGCTATTCGTGTAATAAAAGCTAGACACAGAAACAGATCAGTGAAATTTAAAGCATGAAAAAGTTGTCACAAGAAAATTTTCACACTAAAGCTTGCAATGCTATTGCGTTCATGAAAGCTATGGGCTTCCCTGGTGAAAAAGTAAAGCCTATATTAAAAAAACTACTGAAGGTTTATGACAAGAATTGGGAATTTATTGAAGCAGAAAACTATAAAACCTTGGTGGATGCAGTGCTGGAGTCCGATGAGTTGGTAAACACTCTTAACATATTTGGGTTTACTATTTATGTAGGTTTTTTATAATAATGCTTTTGACGTAGAGGCAAATTGGATTTCTCTGTGGGCGACTATGCTTAAGTTTCTCAGAATATAAGAGTTAATAATCAACCCATGATATTCTTTTTCTTTCCTTCCACCTTGTCCCCCAGCGTTGGGGGAGGGGTGGCGGGTGGAGGATTTGATTGCAAATGGCAAGGTTTCGATGGCCACCGGCCCTCCTCTTTTTCTGGGCTGTGAGACGAACAATGCAGGAGCATTGATGTAGTTAACAATCATATCATGTATATGATGCCTATCAATACTGTGGAGAGTTGTGTGATGACAATTATGTCAAAACTCCATCTTACTTTCTTCTATCTTTCAAGGATTGCAGGGCAAGAGTATCCGACATGCATATATGCTACGTTCTTTGCATGGATTTTGTGCCATCAACTAAATTATTAAATATGATTTTTTAAGTGTCATTACTTAGTTTGATCTTTGGTTAATAGGATGATGCTAAGGATCAGCTGCCTTTACTTGCGGAGCTTGACCGTGGTATTACGATCGGAAATTCTTCCCTTAAAATACAAAAGCCGGACAAGGCGCATAATTTGCATCCTGGGCAGAAAGGAAAACAAGTTTTAGAACAATCTGATATTGCCAGAATCAGAACTAGAGCAACTTCTGGTCCTTCTAATTTTCATCGAAGCAGTGATATCACTGAAACAACACTAAAGCGAGTAGCTGGGACAATTTCAAATGTGAAGCTCAAGGTTCCGAAGACTGATCCACCCTCTGATATTGGTGATTCTGTTCCAATTGAAGTTTTCCATCCATCTGGTACGCATTTTAAGCAAACCAAAGTTTGCCTCTCTTTTTGCCCAACATTTTCAGAAATTCCATGTTATTTACATTGGGTGTGATGACTTTTGAATATTTAGAGTGGGTGGAGTCTTTCTATTCTTATAATTCAGAAGAACTAGATGCTTGTTAGTTCTTACTGTTCATAGTGGTATTACTATCGCTTCCTCTAGGAGAATTTTTTACTGTCATAAAATAATTTGTCATAAGATGGTTAGAGTTAAATTTTTCCTCGGGTTGTTTGGAAGTTGGAAGTCGTCTTAAGCTAGAAGTCTGCCCTTGTCAATTCTGACTTTCTTGATCTGTTACTTGCAGGTCAACCAAATCCTGGTGTCATTGAAAATAATCGAATACATGTTCCTGCTAATTTAGGATCTAATACCAATGAAAAAACTGAGATCGGAAATCATGACGATGGAAGCATTGAAATAGGAATAAATTTTGCAGGAGCAGATACATGTGAGATTGCTTCATCACCTAGAAGAGAGATTAAAATTTTCCTGGCTTGTGACACAACTTTGAGCCAGAATGGCTTCCACATTCCCGATCTTGACGCATTGTTTACGCAGGTGGAAAACAAATGCCTTGGATCCTACAAAATAATTGAACCCAATTTTTCTCTGAGGATGCTCATGCAAGAGATTTGCAAAACAGTTTTGGATCTTGGTACTCATGGTGAAGTTTCAAACAATGAGAAAAGCTACATTAAGATCACCCCGAATTTAGAAGCATTAAAAACGTACAGACCATTTGATGCACCATTGGATAGCCTACTAAGACTTCCACCACCGCATCACAAGCGGCATACTTTAGGAAACTTTAGTGCCAAGAAGAATAAGAGTGAAACTTCGGAGCTACAAAATTGGGCAATTATTGAGCATGGTAATGTTTCCTTGAATGGCACAAGGCCTCTTCTTGATGTGAATGACATATCAGGAGGTGAGGAGTCCATACCCATTTCAATTGTGAATGAAGTGTCCAAGGAATCTTCTCTGCCATCATTTTATTATATACCCAAGAACATTGTCTATCAAAGTGCATATGTTAATTTTTCACTTGCTCGGATTGGAGATGAGGACTGTTGTCCAAATTGCTCTGGAGATTGTTTGTCATCCTCTATTCCGTGTGCTTGTGCTCGTGAAACTGGTGGTGAATATGCCTACACAGTTGATGGTTTGATCAAAAGGATTTTTTGGACAGTTGCATCTCGATGAATAGTGAACCTGATAAGCACCCTCGTGTTTATTGTCAGGATTGTCCCTTGGAAAGGTCCAAGAATGAGCCATGTAAAGGTCATCTCGTGAGAAAATTTATCAAGGAGTGTTGGAGCAAATGTGGTTGCAAAAAGGGTTGTGGGAATCGTGTGGTTCAGAGAGGAATAACCTGCAAGTTGCAGGTGCTTATGTACTATATTCTGGCTTTTCTTTTCATTTATTTGATCTTATGATTGAGCACAAATTGAAAGAGAAAGGCAAGTTTTTTAAGCTTTATCCATGATTATGTCCTCGGTGGGATAGGGTGGAAGAAGGTTTTATCTGAACTTATGGCAGCTAGCATAAAGTGTAGTATTGTAGTTCTTTCTCCTACATTTTGGTAGTCTAATGTTTGTTTTCTACTTTTGTGGTTTCTTTAGGTGTTCAATACCCAAGAAGGGAAAGGATGGGGTCTACGAAGTCTCGATGAATTGCCAAGAGGATCTTTTGTGTGTGAATATGCTGGTGAAATATTAACCAACACAGAACTGTACAATAGAAACATTAGCAGCTATGGTAATAAGAAGCATACTTATCCAGTACAACTAGATGCGGACTGGGGTTCGGAAGTTGGGTTAAAAGATGAAGAAGCTCTGTGTTTAGATGCTACCTTCTATGGGAATGTTGCCAGATTTATAAATCATAGGTAAGATAACCTTTTGTCTGTCGTAGAAAATGATCATGGAGGTTTTGATCTTCATGTCTGCCTTTTAATGATGTTGAATTTCTGAATGGCCTTATGACTAGCAACTTATGAATGGTCTTTTCTTGCAAGTGTTGTCTGTTGCATTGGTAAAGTTACTTCTTTTGCATTTTGTAAGGGTTTTTGTTGGTGTTTTTGTTTGTCCTTTATGGTTGATAAGGAACTAAACAAACACAGGGCATTTACTAGTTTAAATTTAGCTCCTTGTATGTTTTTTTAGTCTTAAGCTTCCTCGCAATATCTAACCCTGTTGCTGGTGTTTAATTTCCCTGCTAATGCAAAAGTCCTTTGGCAAATTAGGTGCTGTGATGCAAACCTGATTGCGATCCCTGTGGAGGTGGAAACTCCAGATCGTCACTATTATCATGTATGGAACCTATCTTATCTATTATTTTCATAATTTCACCATGTCACTTTTTATGTGAAAATAAGTTCATTGTCTGCCAAAGAAGGTGATAAGTAATTATGTTGTTATGCAGCTTGCATTTTTTACTACAAGAAAAGTTGAACCCTCCGAAGAACTTACTTGGGTAAGTAGCTAAAAATAAATGCTTTGTGGACATTTCATATCTGTGATTTGGCAGTTGTTAACTGCATGACAAATATATATATGTATGTGTGTGTGTATGTATGTATACATATATGCATATATGTATGTATTTTTATCGCCATTTTGTAGAAACTCCTTGGTTGAAAACCCACAATTAAAGTACACACACACTAAGTCCATGAAGACTTCACGTTAGTTTGCCTGTCAACACAACTCATTGCTGTTAAATAACTTCAATATCTGACTTAAAACGTTGACAATGTTCCATTCTATTGCTTTTTGCAATTTGGAAAACTGGAGGAATGACATCGATAATATTTTTGAGTGAGGAAAAAAGTTGTGTTACGGATGACAAAGGCCCTTGTATGTCTTCACTCGCCTATATTATTGCAATGGTCTTCCTTAATTTCTAGGCTTTTGGGGAGTTTGGCGTCAAACGCAATTGTTAAAAGTTAAAACACCTTAGACAAAGAAAGTCTAATACCGGCAGTAAATCAGGTTGAGGCATCTACTATAATAGGAATTTCTGTTTCTAAGTTGGAATTTGGTTGAGTGAAGTGTTTCCAAGAAAGCAGTGAACTGTAAGTTTGTGAAACATATCAAGATTAAGCTTTGGATTTTATATGTGATTGGTAACTTTTTTCTTCAAAATTGAAGTGGTGAAACATAAAAATATGACATTTTCAACCAACAAAATGAAGGAGCTAGTGGGGAACATGCTCTTCAATTTGTAAGGAAGCTGTGAAAAGTACCTCGATCAGAACCCTGCCTATATATTTGTAACGAGGTATTGAACTGTGAGTTTCCTGCGGTTAATTGTAATGATGGTATATTACTTTGTTGCAGGATTATGGAATTGATTTTGACGATATTTGTCATCCAGTTAAGGCTTTTCGATGTAGATGTGGCAGTAAATTCTGCCGAGACTTGAAACACCCCACTCTGTGAACAGTAAGAACATGGTTTTATACTCTTGATCCTTCCATTGCATATATTTGCATGTGAATCAACAGATGTGTTCAAATAGTCATTATGTTTGATCGATTTTAATATGATGAATCTTTGCCATAGCGCTTCATTCTACATTGAATCCTAAAGCACGTTCTACACCAAATCCTAAAGCATGCTCTACATCAAATTCTAAAGCATGTTCTACATCAAATCCTAAAGCACTTTCTACATCGAATCTTAAAGCAAGGAGGTGAAGACGAAGCTGCTTTTAACTTCAAAGAACATATTACTGGAATAGGGAAAATACCATGGAAATCGGCACAAACCTTCAATATCAGATGGAGATACTGCTATGCTATGCCTACATATTTTGGGTGCACTGGCCACTTCATGGAAGTTCCATATGCTTTGCCTAATATTCTCAACAGCCTTCACAACGCCCAGGATTGTAGTATCAGAAAATACTGTCCCTTTTTTTCTTGGAAATAAAATATTTTAGAAGTGCTATTTATTTTCCCCTGTAGGGCTGGGAATAAGGGCAGATTGGAGTCACCATTAGAGGAATTCTGGATGCTCAATATTGACTTTGTTGGGGCGGATAACTCAATGTTTTGACAAGAGAAAACAACAAAGTATAAAAGATAACGGAGACACCATTTTAAAGTGAAAACTTACCCAATTGAAGGAAAAGTATGATCCCAAAATATGAGTGCAACTATTTTTTGATACATAAGTGAAATCCTAAAACTTTCCCCTTACATGTGGAAAACTCCACCATGTGATTAAAGAGAAACTTGGTCCCTTAATAGAAAATTCTACTCTAATATAGAAAACTCCACCCATACTAATAATATTACTCTCAAATACAAGCCAAGAGAAGGATAAGAAATTGACCGGTTTTGTTTTCGTGAAGAACCCAAAACCACATTTTCTCCTTAAAATAAATAATTTCTCTTTCTTCTTCACATGCACCACCAACAATGATCATCTATATTTGCACTCCAATAACGAAAAATTTCTCCTCCAATAAATCCTCTTGGAGATGGGTCCCTCTCACTAGAGAGGGAGACCCATGTCTATTTACTCAATGAAACACACAATGTTGCACACTATGGTGTATGTGGTGCATATCAAACAAATAAAAAAAATTGAAAGAAGCCAAAAAAGAAGCCTTTGAAAAGCCCACCAATCAAAAAAGTCTCATTGATAATTATACAGAAAATAACTACCTGTTAACTTGGTAACTAACAATCCATTAATTGTATTTTTACAAACATGAGCTTTTTTATTGGTAGGCTTTTAAGAGGCTTTTTGAGGTGACTTCTTTAAATTTTTCCTCAAACAAAAACGTACAATTCCATATTTATAAACAAGACATAGAACACTAAAGGACTGATATTGTCAACCTTCATGAAACGTAGAATCAGCTTGGAAACACTTCATCCTAAGCGTTAGAACACTCACTACTGACTATCTTTTCCATCTTATATAATTCTCCTCGAATTATTTGCACTTCTTTCACCCACTCAACAGTACACTATGTGGTTCAATACTTTTTCATAGGAAGAAATAACTCCAATAATCTTGTAATTGAGCATTGTACTTGAGTTTTTATTTGCAGTTGATAGTTGACATATTGGATCCATATAGGGGCATGGTTTTTGTAAGAACTTGAAGAGCTTTTTAAGTCATTTACTTTAGTAACCATACTTATTATATTCAGATACAAATTAGCCACACCCCTCTCGCAATATGTCATTTGTCGGCTATTCACGTGAAAAAGATGTAAAATATATTAAATTTAGTTTAGTTATTATTTATAAATAATTAGTTATGATGTAAATATAAATTAATTATACTTTGGTAACTTGCCTTATAGTATGGATAGTGCCCAGTTGGCTGGGATCATTCAAGACTCTGGCAGCCCCGAGATGGTCGAGGTAGAGCGCTGTTCATCTATTTTGAGGCCTTGTTCTTTGTGGGTTTCTTCTCAATTTGATCTTCCAACAAATATTTAGGGGCTGTATGATAGAGTCACCGGAAAAAGCAGAGGATTTGCTTTTGTTACTATGAGCAGTGTTGAAGACTGTAATGCCGTCATTGAGAACCTTGACAGTAGTGTAAGTAAACAATGGTTTTGCTCAAATTGTTTGCTAAATATATCGCTAAGGTGATTGATATCTGCGCCTTGGTGATACAAAAAAACCGTAGGAATACGGAGGTAGGACGATGAGGGTGAACTTTGCGGACAAGCCGAAGCCCAAAGAACCTCTGTATCCGGAAACAGACTACAAGATCTTCGTGGGGAACTTGGCTTGGACGGTCACCTCTGACAACCTCACCATGGTGTTTCAAGGGTATGGGCATGTTGTGGGTGCTCGTGTCCTGTACGATGGGGAGACGGACAGGCTCGTGGCTATGGCTTCGTCTGCTAAGAGACCCAACAAGAGATGGACGCTGCTCTTGAATACCTCAATGGAGCGGTAAAGCATAGAGAGCGTCGTAACTATTGAATAAGACTGATCTTTGTTGCTTACTTTTCTGACGGATTGCATGGATTGTTGCAGGAGTTAGAAGGCAGACCATTGCGGGTCAGTCCAGCGCTGGGCAAGTGTTCGTGATCGGGAAGAACGGAAGTTATAGAGTTTTACATTGTTGGTATTTGGTCATCTGGAGGTTGATTTGCTTTTTGGATTGAGGCGGAGATGTATGATGGGAGAGGGCGGTGAACGAGAGCTAGTTGGGCTAGGGATGTTCAACGGAGAAGATAGCTCGCATTCATTGGTTCTTGCATTTTCTTTTATACTGGGATACAAGGGAGCTGGGAAGTGCTCCTTTCGTAGAGAAATATGACATGACTAGCTTTTATCTCAATAAATGAAAGCAATTGCGTGTTTAACTTGTGATGCACTTTTTTCCTCCTCCAAAGTAAGAAGTGAAAAACTTTTCTTCTCTTTCTTCACCCCGACACCTTGACACCTTGATAGACGGTGAATATTTGTGCATGTTCGATCTCATGTTATTCCATGACACCTTGGACATCAGGAATTTTTTTCTTTCTTTTGTATGTATGTATATATATATATATATATATATATATATATATATATATATATATATATATGAGTTAAAATAAACTATCTTATTTTGGTAGCACATATAGCGTATTGTATTTTAGGCCGTTGGATCAAAATCCAATGGCTCAAAATACTCTCCACTTTTCTCCCACTTTTCTCCCCCTCCCCTTCCCTGTTTTCTCTTCCTCCTATGTCGCCGCCCCGACATTCCCTGCCATCGGCCCCCAGTCCCCGACATTCCCTGCCATTGGCCCCGTCCCCGACATTCCCTGCCCCTGGCCCCCTGTTGGCACGATCGCCCCTACCCTCCCTCGCAAACACCACCCCACCCTCACGATCCATCCACCCCCCCTGCGCCCACAGCTGCGACCCCCCGCCCTCGTGTTCCCACTACCCATCCCCTGCCCACGCTACCGCCCTACCCTTAGCGATCCACCCACCCGTCCCGCCCTCGGTGCCGCTGGCGGTCCCCCCTCCCCACCCCCTGGGCAGCGGCGATTGCGTCGGTCGGCGACGGGTCCGCCAGCTATGGGGTGAGCATAGGGTGGGTGTGAATATGGGAGGTACTTTTGTAATAAAAACTTGACTCAATGATCCCAATCTCGAATCAAATTTTTATTACGAAATAGAATTTTAAAAAATAAAATAATTTTGTAAAAAAATTTGATTCTATCGCTGAGATCAAATTTTTTACAAAATAAATTTACAACTTAGACTCAATTGCAGGTACGTTGATCGAGTCGAAGTTTTTATACAAATTATTTTATTTTTTAATTTTATTTGCATAATTACAAATTTGACTCGAGTCATGGATCGAGTCAAAATTTTTTTATGACATAAGATTTTAACTTGACTTTGCTCCCGTGGGTGATCGATTCAAGTTTTTTTACGAAATTATTTTATTTTTTAAAATTTATTTCTTAATAAAATTTGACTCGAGTTGGTCTTAAGTCAAGTTTTTTATGAAATTATTTTGTTTTTAATTTATTTCGTAATAAAAATTTAGCCAAGCTTTTTAAAAAATTATTTTATTTTTTAAATTTATTTTGTAATAAAAATTTGACTCGAGTCAAGATCAAGTCAAATTTTTGTTAAGAAAATTATTTTATTTTTTAAAATTTATTTCGTAATAAAAATTTAACTCAAGTAAGGAGTCGAGTCAAATTTTTATTTTAATAGGTATTTTATTTAAAATTTTTTTCAATATATGACTCTAGCGATGAACGAGTCAAGTTTTTATTTTATGGTATTATATTTTTAAATTTTTTAAAAAAATTAATTTTGTAATATTGACTTGAGCGAGGTGAGTCAAGTTTTTATTTTACAGTATTTTATTTTTAAAATTATTTTTGTAATTTTTTCGTAATATTAATTTGGAAGCGAGTCAAATTTTTATTACAAAATTACCACTACGTTTTCCTTCACTCCACCCCCCCCTTTATTTTGTTCGTGCTACTATTGGCAGTGTTACAGGTGATGCCGGTGCAGGGGTTAGGGCAAAACGGGCGAGGAAGGAGGGGAAACAGGGCAGCAGGGGAGATGGTGCGGGGTGGGGGCAAACTTGGGGGCTGGGTGAAGCGCGACCCTTGCAATGCGATCGGGGGGGGGTGTGAGCCGACGGGTAGATCTGGGGGTGGGCCGACGGGTAGATGCTTGACAATAGGCGGAGTCGGGGGAGGGGGGAATAGGGCCGACAGGGGCACAACGGCAAGGGAGGCGTAATGGCAAGCAGGGCCGTGGCAGGCAGGGGTGCGTTGTGGGCTGGGCCACTACGGCGGGCAAGGCCGTGGCGGTTGGTAGGGCGACCGTGGCTGGCGAGAAGATGCAGGAAAGAGTGAGGCCACGATGGCAATTGTATCGTCCACTGCCAACAAGGAAACAGCACATACTAGCACTTGACATATCCATGTATGATGGACGATCGAATGAATAAGTTAAAAAGCTGGCCAGCTCCGTTGAAGGTTAAATTGTCTTAAAAGTCTGATCTAAGTGTTAATTTTAGTTAGGTACTTGATTAGGAGAGACTCATTTATTATAACAGGTGGGTAATATACGGTTGACAACTCTCCTTATCTCTAGATTTCGACGATGTCTTTCGACTCGCGAAGTACCAAATTAACGGAAAGCTTTCGCTTCTTAACCCTTCCCCTTTCCTCTTTCCAATTCTCGACCTCTTTCCATCAACCTTCTTGGCTTCTCCTCCTATTATTCTGCTGTCCTCTTCAATCTCAACTTAACACACATGGCGTCTCTTCTTCGTCGCCACCTCGATCCTGTTGGCTGCTCCTCGTCTTTCCCCGCCGGCGAGGACCGGGACGGTGTTACGATGACCGCTGCGGGCCAAGATAGTGATGTACGGCGCTTTCTTTCTATATAGTTTTATATTTCTTTTTCTGGGTTGCTTGTACTTGGTTTGGTATTATAAGCATGTTAATTTTGATGGGTTAGTGATGTTTTGCTGTTTTGTGATGTGATGGCGAGGGGTGTTGGATTTTGATTGGTTGAATTCGCGGTTCCATTTTTCGTTGGTTTTTCTGATTGTCGCAAGGTTTACTTGTATCATTGTAATTATTTGATATGCTGATGTTGTTTTCATTCTTTTTGCGGGTATAATTGATTTGGATGTGGCAAACGCGAAAGGGCCTGATTGGTTTTCTTGGTTTAGGCTCTGCGAGGAACTAGATTCATTTTTTCAAGATTTTCAATATAAATCTTTCTTAAAAGACAATCCGATTCAACCCCTTCATCATGCATACTTCCTTCGTCGCATATTAGTGACATGGAGTATACTGGCTGTGTCACTCATGGAATTCACTTATTTTTATGCAATCTTTGTTCTTAAGTGTTCTCACGTGGTAACAGAAATGTTGGTATTACTAGGAAACTGTTCTTGTTGTTTCTGATGTATAACTTAGACTTCATAGTTTGTTGAACTTATTAGTAGCTATAAGAAAGCAGGGTTTTAAAGCGAAAAATCTCTCGCTGAAGTAAGACAGTTATTGTGATGAGGTTTCTCATGACCAACTTTAAGCTTCATAGACCATTGTTTTCTTTTTGTAAAAGTGCTTTCTTTACCTTTTCCTAGGTTCTAACATTCTTTATAAGCATCCTGATAATGATCCTTAATATTTATGCACGCTGTTGGTGGTAGCATAAATTCGTAATTTCTTTTTTCCAAAGTGGTAAAGCTGTAAATTTGAAACAGAATTTTAACCAAATTATGGATCAATCATTACCCCCGTGGATGATAATTTTGTTTAGTCTTTATCCTTGGTGCTTACTTGAAATACTATAGGCATTGTTGTGCTCGACGTGTTGTCATGCTCTTATGCTCTTTTTTGCTTATAATGCAGTTGGCATGTCGAGATGATCCCCATCCACGACATCTATGTGAAGTATTTCCCTTTACCCAGACTTCCCATGCGAGCTTCTGCAATCTGGTTGGTTTATCATTTCTAGTTATAAGAAAGCAGTTTCTTTTAAAGAAACCATTTACATATTTTGTTTCTCAAACTGTCTCATTATTTGTACGCTTGTTTAATGCAGTGCCACTGTTATGCCTTGGAGTGCCTGCACCGTGCTTCTTATGGTTTTACCATTGTCATGCAACTGATGCAGATGAACATTCGATGATCTTACCGAATTCTGTCGAGCAGAATTCAATGGCGCACTCCATATTTACCTGAGAGTGAACTTATATCAACTGGCGCTTCATCTGCCTTTTCTAGGCTAGTTGTTGCAGATCAAATACGCCTAAGCGGCAGTTCTATTACGCGCATTAACCGAGTTTGGACAAAGAGGAGTTCAACCAAAACCAATAGGCAACGGAGATTAAATTCTAGGAGTCAAGTAAAGAGACTGCCAACAGATAGCGAAGCAGATGGTTTGGCTACTCAAATTATAACATATAGTAGAAGATATAAACGAAGCGCTTCAACTCCTATGGCCGTGATAAACATTAAACAAACAAGAAATGCTCTATCTACAGACCGTCGACAATCAATCATTGATTGGAAGCAGTGGCGTGACTTAGTTGCTGACTGGACTTGTGAAACTGATAAAGACGATAAAGAGGAAAGCTACCAGCAGCTTTTAAACAGGTTCAGACTCATGGATATGCCTCCTCGACATTCTAATTCTGATACAGATGAAAACTACCTCCGGCTTATAAGGAGGTTCAGACTCATGGAGTTGTCTCCTTGACGTTCTACTTCTGAAAAAACAGTTGACATTGATGGAAAACATTCCAAATCCATCCATTAACTGTGATAATTTGTCGTCGATTTTTTGGCTTGGAGCTTGTCTTCTTTTTTGTGTTTCTTTTCACGGCAGTTGCATGCGTAAATTGTTGGTAATTTATTTGAACGTTGGCTGGTAGAGTTAATCGAGATTCATAAATGATTTATATCATAATTATCATTAAACGTTCTTTGTGTTGGTAATCGTTTCTCAAAGTTACTAATCCTGAAAGAAGTAAGCTGTCACAAACAGGTACTAATATAAATTACAGATTAACGGACAGCTACTTCTCAATTCTAATATAAAAACCACCAAAATTTTTCCATTCGATTTTTAAGAAAAATCAGGCAACCGCAAAATAAGCAATGAGGCTTTTATATAAGATCCAATCCAATTGTATCTATTGAAGAGCAGTCAAATGTAGAACAGTTAAATGTAGTTTTGAAATTTTAATATTAACATTTATATTTACATGGTATTAATAAAATAGATTAAATTTATGTGTGTGTGTGTTTTTTAATATATATTTTAATAAAGCAGGAAAAAAGAAAAGAAATAAACATTCAGAATCTTGCAACCCGGTCCGATCACTGAATTTAAGCGTGAACCAACCCTAATGGCAAACTCGAAAATTCAAAACCCTCACCAACCCCTTCTGTCTTCGTTGCGCCGGCGCGAAGCCGTCCATGGCCGCCGACGCCGACGCCTCCACCTCCGGCGAAGAAGCCGCCACGACCAATTAAGAAGAAGAAGAAGGAGGAGACGAGCGCAGACCACCCGTGCTCGCTTCCATGGACCCAATCCATCCCCTCCGACGACCACTTCTCGCTTCTCCTCGGCAGCAGCGAGGGAGGTGATCCACCTCCGTTTCCTTCCTCGTTTCCTCTCTGTTTGAAGTCGTTGTGATTGTTTCTTTTGTTGATTTAGGGTTTTTGTCGTTGGAGGAGATCGATGAATTGGAGTACGGATTGGTTCCGGGGACGTCCGGAGATGACAGCGGAGAAGTACTGCGCAAGTCGAAGAAACGGAAGCGCAGGCGCGGAGATGATGATTCTGGTGATGGGTTTTCTGTTCCGGAAAAGGTGGCTGCTCCTGTTGAGGGGTCGGAGAGTCGGGGGAAGAGCGGCGATGAGAAGGAAAAGAAGAAAGAAGAAGAAGAAGAAGAAGCTGAAAAGAAGAAAGAGTGAAAAATCGAAGGTGGTGGATGAGGCCGATGTTGAGAAATCTGAAGGTTGTGTTTCTAATTGTTTCTGCTTGCTCCTGTAGATGTTCCTTGGATTGTGAGTTCATGCCCATTTGCAATGATATGCTGTGTAGAAATCGATCAATCTTTTTTACCGACTTTAAGTTGGAGAAATGAACCTAGAATTCCGAGAATTTTCGTGATTGAATAGCTTGTTTCCATAGAACATCTGCCATTACATAGCTGTGCTATATACATTCTATTGATTGATAGCCATTGAACGTTGTTGATAGTACAGAGGATAGCTGTTTTATTGGCAACTTTTTGGATAAAGAGCGAACAAAGTTGTGTGGATGAATTTACTCTCAAACTACTTAAGTGTTGTGCGGGTATACCTTATTGGAAATCCCAGCTGGTTAATGTGCTTGATTTAGAGTGCTGGCAAAACAAATGGTCCTCTTATTGAAGACTACTTCTATAAAGTATGTTATAGGAGCAAGCTAGTTAGCAGCTCAATGTGCCATTTCTTTGTCTTGTGTATTACTTTTCTGATTTGAGCTTTTCTTGGGATTATTCTTTCTTGTGTGCATCTTTTGTTTGCTTGGGTTTATCTTTGAACTTCCTTGAAGATAATAGAGCTAGTAAACCGGTTATTTTGGATTGTACTTATATAGAATTACTATTGTCGATAACTCTATTCATTGACTGTTTTAATTTGTGCTTTTCTTCTGATTATTCCGTCTTGTTTGCATCCTCTATTATTTGCTTGGGTTTCATTTTTGAATTTCCTTGATGATGAGAGAGCTAGTATTTTTGTTTTTCTTTGATGTACTAGTATGAAAATTACTGTTTTTTATGCTAATATTGATTGATTATGCTCAACTTACTAGGCTTTGAAACATCATACTTTTCCATTCCCTGTTTTGAATTTTGGGATGTACCTGATTTATGACTTTGCATTGCATTTGAGTAGATGGCCAGGAATTACCGGCAGGCAGTCTTTTGGAGGATGAAGTTGTCATCAGTGAGGATGAGTACTGGGCATGGAAGGAGCTGAGGCTGCATCCATTGCTGATGAATGCAATATATAAGTTGGGATTTAAAGAACCAACGCCCATACAAAAATCATGCATTCCAGCTGCTGCACATCGAGGAAAGGTTGTAAGGATGGAGAGACTTTAAATATATCTTGTTTAGAAAGAATATGTCTAAAATTGCACACAGGTCTGATCGTAATGATTTGCTATTAGGATGTAATTGGTGCTGCAGAGACGGGATCAGGAAAGACCCTTGCATTTGGGCTGCCTATCCTGCAAAGACTTCTTGAAGAAAGAGAAAAGGCTGAGAAAAAAGCTGGAAATGAATCTAACACCGCTGAGGAAGCTATGGAAGAAAGATCTCTTAGAGCTTTAATTGTAACTCCTACAAGGGAGCTTGCATTTCAGGTACTTATGTCTCCAGGTGTGCTGTTAATACAAAATCATTGAATGTATTAGAGTAGTTTTACAATTAATTTAATTATAATAAAATTCTATATTTTATAAAATCACCTGATAGTGGCTTACGTAGTAGTAAGTTGAGTGATTTTTTCTTGATTACTTCTATTTAACCATTATATTTTCCCAATAAATATGCTCTTGTCTGTACAAGTGAGTAAGTTGATCAAGTTCTAGTGCACATCAAATTCTATTATTCACAGCGTTGCCAGTGCCAGGCCAGTATCAACACCTAGTTTTTTATTTCTACAAATGAGATAACTGTAGGATTAGCATGTATTAATTGAACATTTAACCTTTTATTTTGCAGATATGTAGTCATCTAAGAGAAATAGCTGTTTTCTCTAATATTCGTGTGGTCCCTATCGTTGGTGGAATTTATACAGAAAAGCAAGAAAGACTTCTGAGAAGAAAACCTGAAATTATTGTTGGCACTCCAGGAAGATTGTGGGAGCTTATGTCTACAGGACAGCAGCACCTCGTTGAGGTCAAATATCATTTGGCCATTCCTTTATGTTCCATTTGTATGACATTTCTTAAGAAACATATTATTTCATTGCAGTTGAAATCATTGTCTTTCTTTGTGCTGGATGAGGCCGATCGTATGGTTGAAAAAGGACACTTTCGGGAGCTTCAATCCATTATTGACATGCTTCCTAGAGTAAGTGACTCTGTCGAGCAGAACTCCCCTGCTACTGAAGACTGCAGAACAGTTCTAAATTTAGCAAGAAAGAAGAGGCAAACATTTGTGTTTTCAGCAACAATAGCACTCTCTTCTAATTTTCAGTAAGAAGCTTAAGCATGGGTTGCTTAAGTCAAATTCATCCTCAATGGATGGAGTGAGCTCTTTAGAAACACTTTCACAACTGGCTGGGATAAGAGTGGATGCTGCAATTGTGGATCTGACTAATGCTGCAATTATGGCTCATAAGTTGGAGGAGTCATTTATTGAGTATGTCGTATTTAATTCTTCTACAAACTATTTTCAAAACTTCTATATTATTAGAATTATTGTTTGAATGCCATGTATTATCCGTTTGCCAAAATCAGGAATTACAGCATGTGATGTGAATATTCGTAGCCTTGAAGATCCTAATTTGGAAGTAGAGATTTGAAAAAATATCTAAAGCGGATCCATATTAGAAAGCTATAAATAAGTAATGATGTGTATAATATTCATATGTAAATGAAATGCTTATGCCAGTGTATTAGATATTTTAAAAAAATGCAAAATATGTAATATCAAGTATGTGCATGATCTACTGCCCAGTGAATGACAAAATGAGGTCCGTGCCGTTTTTGCTTCGATGTAGGATTGAAGAACATATTCTAGTGGTTGACAGGGCGATTACAGTAATGCCGTCATTAATAAAAACAGTTTCTTCATTATAACTTCTGTTTGTACTTGAGAATCCTTTTGTGGGTGCACATTTGTCATGTTGATATGACAACTTTCTGTAGGTGCAAAGAGGAAGATAAAGAGGCTTATTTGTACTACTTGTTGAGTGTCCATGGCCAAGGCCGTACAATTGTTTTTTGTACATCAATTGCAGCCTTGCAAAGGATTTCCTCTCTGATGCGCATAGCTTCAGTCAACGTGTGGACTCTTCATGCTCAAATGCAACAAAGGGCTCGATTGAAGGTAAGGAATATATTTCATTTGTGTTTGTGATTAATTGTATGATTCCTTTTGTTGGTATCTCTATTCTTGTTGATTATTGGTGTCATATTGACGGCCATTTCTGTGTTCTTAACTACTTTTGTGCTTCATGATTTGCAATTTAATTGAGCCGTTCCCACCTGATGCAACTTTTGTAGGAATTTTGACTTGAAATTTAAACTGCTATCGCATGATAGATGAAGTTCTTAAAATAAGCTTATATTCAGAGTACCAGAAGTTAATGTTGGCATTTTGCTGGATTTTAAAAGGGATTTTATTTGATTCTTGGAGGATTTCATCTTGAACTTCACATATTTCGGCATTGTATGGATGGACTTTTTTCCCTTGCCTCTTCCATACCCTCATAGTGTAAGATGGAGCAAACAATTTTAACCAAATTGGGAGGTTATAAGTTTTTTTCTCACATTTTGGAGATTGGAAATTCCCCATGTATCATCTAGTAGTGGTGGCATCATTACTGCATCTTGTCTATTTTTTCTTATTAGTTTTTTTATCTTTCCAGGCCATAGAACGTTTTCGTGGGAGTGAACATGGTATACTTGTTGCTACAGATGTCGCAGCTAGGGGTCTTGATATTCCTGGTGTCCGAACAGTTGTTCACTTTCAACTCCCACATTCAGCAGAAGTATGTTCCTGAAGATGGTTTTCTCTCTGTTGCCCCGTATAGTGAGACTGATATTTTGTTCTTTTAGGTTTATGTTCACAGAAGTGGAAGAACAGCTCGTGCTTCTGCTGATGGATGTTCCATTGCACTAATTTCACCTAAAGATAAATTAAAATTTGCCTCCTTGTGCAAGTCATTTTCCAAGGTTCATTTTAAGCTATTACATTTTTTCGGTAATTCTAGCCTCAAAATTTTTTGTTGGTATCTAGTCAGTCCCCTCTTAGGTGGTGATAATGAGGCTGAAGCAGAGTGCAGCATTTCCTGTCTTACAAGTGTGTTTTCCTTGTTATTACTCCAGGAAACTCTGCAGCGGTTTCCTGTCGATGAGTCCTACATGCCTGAGGTTTTTAAGCGGTTATCTCTTACCCGCCAAATTGACAAAGTGTTAAGAAAAAACTCACATGTGAGAAGCTTTTGTTTGATACTGATGTTACATTTTTATTTTAGATTTTATTTAATCATAAGAGTTCTTAATTTTGCGTTTTCAGGAAAATGCTGAGAAAAGCTGGCTGGAACGGAATGCTAAATCTGCTGAACTGTCTTTGGACGACAGTGATGGTGAGGATGAACAAGCAAATAACCATAAGCGAAAGAAAGAAAGCTCTCTATTGTTGAAGAAGCTGCAACAGGTCATGTAGACTATTCTGTTGGTTCCCTGGTGTTGCAATGTCAAATGTTGTCTATTATTTATTTGATGTTGCTAAAGTATTTTTGTAATTTTAGGAATTGAATGAGCATCTGGCACAACCCTTGCAACCAAAGACATTTTCCCGTCGATTCTTGGCCGGGGTTTGTATTAGAAACATAATTTTCGTACAGTTTCAGTTTGGTATTCTGGTGTATATGTCAATGGCAATCCTGGATCTTGTGTGCTTATGAAATTGACATTCATATCAATACAATTCCAGGCTGGTATGTCTCCACTTTTGCAGCAGCAGTTGGAACAACTAGCTCAACATAAGCCCAAGGGTAATATGAATCTTGACGGCAGCAAGGGGAACAAGTTTGTGGTTATTGGTCAGGGTTGTATCGAACCCCTTGAAGCATTGCGAAGTAGTGGGCAGGAGGTAGTGTCTTTTTCCTTGTTTGGGGACTAGAAATTGCTTATTAACATAAGTATTTCTTTGCCTGTTAATTGTTTTACTCTTACCTTCTCTTATTTTATTTTTCTGCAAATGCCTCGTAGGTTTCTGTTGGCATGAGGGAGATTAAGGAGAAAATGGAGATCAAGAACAGGCAAAAAGTGAAAAGAGAACAAAAGAAACGTAAGCTCAACAATTTGTTCTCTTCTAATACTTCTTCAAGTTTGTGTTGCAAGAATTATGTGTTTGATTTTCATCCGTTTGCTACGTAATTTTACCAGGTCTTCATGAACAACGCAGAAAACAAAGAAGGAAAGTGAACAAATAGGTGGATTTACACATTTGAATAGATGATTGAGATAGGAAATCCATTTGAGAAATCTCTATTGATTTGTTGGTAGCCGTTCAATCTCTCCTGATTTTTTTATTTGTCTAAGCGTATTTAACAAGTATCAACCTAGCCTTTTATTCATAATATTACTTGAATAAGTAAACATTTAATGATAGTGGGCGGCAAATTATAAGCCGTGGTAGCAATGCATGTAGACTCAAACCGGCAAGTGATTTTTTTTGTCACTAAAACAAGTGTATGGATCATTTAAAGGGGGAGAAACAAATGTTATAGATGATTATTCTAAAATATAGTAAAACCAATTAATATTTTTTTAAGAATTACTAGAGGGTAGTTTATCTTTGTACTGGGCTCTTATCGTTTTTTTTTATATGACGGACCGCAAGTAAAGGTCTGCTGTTGGCATGAATTATGTGAAGGGGTTTATGCTGTTTTGAGCATGAATCCTTTAAATCTTTTTCTCCAACGTAAAAAAATTTTCTTTAGAAGTTGCCCTTTTATAATCGAGAATCAAGGGACAACTCCATAGGCAATTAAAGTTGATGGGCCGGAATGGTCGAAGGGCTGTTTTTCAGTGGGAGCTGTGAAGAGGAACTCCAAGGGTGCAATTTAAAACAGCTATGAACTACTGATCAAAATCACAAAATACTAGAATGTTTTACTGAATTTTCAACAATTACAACGAGTCCAATTTTCCTACTGATTCTTGCGTGACCCAGATTATAAGAAAAATTATCATTACTGAATTTATCCTTTAAGAATGCACCAACCTTTATAACGTAGACACTTTGATTGAAACGTTCATGTTACTTCGACGGAAGGCAAAAATTACCATCAGAATGGAAGGGTTCAACCGTTCAAGAAGCACAATCTTCTAGAAACAAGGCTTGTTATTAGTTATTCGAAAAATTGTTTAAATAGTGCGGTTGATGCCAAGCTCTTTTAATTTTGGCACGCCTCTCTTGACTTGACAAATCTAATCTATGCCCATAACTTGTGTGGAAGTACACATTTCCCATGGTCATTGGTGGACGGCAACCAGTCCACTTGACTCTGCGGCCGATCTTCCCATGTATAAAAAAATAGAAGAAGCAATGCGGTCCATGGAGCTAACACTAAAAGACTTGTGTTTGTCTGCGCGTTAAATAGCGCCGTGGTGGA
Source organism: Piper betle (assembly GCA_033002965.1). Classification (NCBI taxonomy): domain Eukaryota; kingdom Viridiplantae; phylum Streptophyta; class Magnoliopsida; order Piperales; family Piperaceae; genus Piper; species Piper betle. The sequence goes on along the minus strand of JAURVB010014161.1, from coordinate 11,509 downwards.
TGTTTCGATCAAGTGGATTGAGGGCCTTGTCTAATAAACAAGCATAAATAAAATAAAATAAATAAAAGATTAATAAAAGATTGAATGACCGAATTGTATTAAAAAATATTTTTAAATTTCAAATTTTTGAAAAATACACGAGTGCAATAATTTTCTCTTCTCTCTTTTTTCCACTTTTTCCCTCTTTTTTCTCTCTATGGGATGGAGCTCTATTTATAATTAATTTGTAAATTTTACCCTTAAAATTTTCTTCGAATTACTCAATTGTGTCAATTGGTCACAATATATTATATAAATACACTTTAAAGTTATTTTTAATTTTTTGTAAATTATTTTTTATTGTATTATGTAGTTTTTCAAATCGAACACAATCCCAAATCCAATTCCGCATCATTTGGTTTTTAATCAAACATTTATCAAGTCGAACAGTTTTAAATTATACGGCACGCTCTTGCCTTGTTGGATTCTTCAATATTCAGCTTTGATGCTCTGGCGTAGAAACATGTTAAATTTTTTCATATCCTGCTTCAATATATATAAGATGACCATATTAAAATAGCTTGCTTAACGATCATCTGTTGATGCCTGCCTGATAATTTGGAGAATTTTAGGATGATGATCATGATGCAGAAGTTTCATATATATCACTTTATTTTTCCTTTTTTGAAATGTAAAACCAACCAGAGATGCAGAATCTATGCTGCCATAATGGAGAGGGGAATCTATGCTACCAACATATACCCCGTATTATATGTTGTCGTGACAAATACGCCTACTATTCATATATTTGTTTATCAGTAGTGAAAAAAAGAACTACAACAAATGCCTCCTAAAACTTAGACTCAAAATAACTACAGCAAAAGCTCACAAAGTTAGACGTGGTATATGACTCAGTTTATATCAAAATTTTAATTATCATACCAAGTACCATATTAGATTCAGCTGATACAGGATATATTTGGTTAGGCAGGTCAAATCAGGATTAAATAGATTTTAGAATTATGAATAGCACTAGTGGAAAAATGACCTTTTGTTACTGAAATTTTCGGTGACAAAATGTGACAAACAAAAGCCTCTACAACTAATTTAATTCGCTGATAGAACGCCAATAAATTGTCCCCAAATATATTTCGTAACAAAATTTGGTGGAAAATTGTCACCGAATTCGGTGACAAAATAGTGATTGAAAGTCAACCAAAATGATGACATATTTGGTGGTTAAAATTTATTACTGAATTTCATCGATTATTTTGTAGTTAAATAGTTTCATCACCGGAACTTTTAGTGACACTTTAGTGACAAATTTAATAAAAAAATAACAAAAAACTGGTGAACCACGTGGCGCGCCAATGACCACATGGGCGCCAACATGCCTACGTGCCCATGGGGGCACGAGACGTGGGCCGGCTAGGCCTCCCACATGGCACGCCATGGTCGTGAGCGACTGTTGTAGCGGGCGGATGACACACATGAAGGCTAGGGTTGGACATGGGGAGGCTGCGTCGAAGGGGCGAGGGAGAGGGGGGTGGGGGTGGGAGGCTGCTTTGTAGGGTGTGGGGGCCGCTTCTTAGGACACTGGGGCATGGTGGCATGGTGGCTGCGTGGTGCGGCACGAGTGCTAGGGCGACGCGTTCCCAATAACAAGCCAGGCGGGCGAGGCCAACGGTGGGGCGAGGGTGTGCGAGCAGTGGCTACGGTGAAGCGGCGGGCCGAGGTCGAGGTAGGGTGGTCAAGGGCAGGGCGTGAGTGGTGGCACAACCTAGGGTAGGGGTAGGAGGGTGGGGCGGCAACACTAGTGGGATGCGTGACAAATCACGTGCAACACGTGGCTTGTAACATCCTAATTCTAGTTCACCTAGGAACTAGATTAGAACTGTTACGATCGAGTCGAGTTATATCTAAATTGATTAATCTGCAAGACTCGAATGATAAATGGACCAAAGCAACTCTCTTGGCTTCTCGAGAATGGAAGACCACTAAATTCGCAATCAACACTTAACTAAATATACATGAATACGCATCAAACACAAACAACAAAATGAAAGAAAACAACAACGCGCTAAGCACAAGTGTGTGTAGCAACTATCTGTCCTTCCACCAAAGTTGACCCAAAATAGAGGAATAGATGACCTACATATATAATAAGAAAAATGTCATTAACGAGTGTCACTGGTCTAAAAAATAACTAGTAAAAATAGATAAGTAGAATTTGATTTTCATAAGGAAGGAAAATAATACATAATCTCCTTGGGAATACTCAAAGGACATCTACTGAGGAGCCATCAAGTTGCAGACTCGATAGCATTCAGAACTGAATTGGTCTTATGCCACTCTCGGTAATTACTCGTCTCACTCTTAAGAAAAACTCATAACCTAAGCCCTCTCTAAACCTCTATATAACACCTAGCCAATAGCATAAAAGCCGAGTACTCTTACGCAATCGTCTTCAGTACCCTCTAATACCACAAGTCTAGACCTCGTTGTACACAATAGTACTCGTCTACTCCACGCCTCTTCAGGTATGACGAAGTTTAATACAGAGATGTTAGGATCCCTCAGAGATGGAACAACCCTCTCACTAATCTAGAGCCCGCTACGATCGCGTATGCGCTTGCTCACAGTATAAGCATGGTGAAGACCACCAACTCTTGGCTTACTGCAAAATCGATAAAAATTATATATAGGGCTAGGAAGGGGATCATATAAGTAGAACCGAAGGCAACATAAAGTGGAGCTAAGTTCAAAAATAACACGAGGGATCTCATCTTCGAAGGTTATTAATCACAAAAGTAAAATACGTCTAGATGGTCTGTGTTACGTGTGGTCCAATAAAATAACCACTTAATACATCCTACGATCTAGAAATCAAATCTACGATAGAGTAAAATAGTAAATCTGAAAAGAGTCCTAACGGACTTGTGGTCTAAGCTCCAAGCATAACAATACATCTAGGGCAAGCTCGGACTCTAGAACCTACTGCTAAGCAAAAAACTAACAACTTTTTATTGTGCGTGGTCGTGGTGTGTTCACTTTAAAAATAACATCAGCTTAAACAAAGGACAATGTAAAACAAATGAATAAATGCGCGACATGCAAATTGAGGCACACACACTAACAATAAATAAATAAACAAATAAAAACAAGCCTAAAAATCAAAGTAACAATAGATAAAATAATAGGTACTTGATTAAACATTGGAACAATAATAAATAACAATCTAAACACACATGCAAATGAATAGATAAATAAATCATGAGTATTAATTAAATAAACAATATTTAATAAATAATTAAACTTGTGAATCAATAGATTAATAATAATGCATAAAAATAAATATTATATTAACCATGAATAATAATAATAATAATAATATGAATAACACTATATCACTAGGCAACTAAATGAGAGTAAATATTAACACATATACAAGCAAGTAAATAAATAAATAAATTCATAAATAAATAAATAAGTAGATAATTAATTAAGTAAATAAATGAATAAATAATTAATAACAATTAATTATAAATAATATTAATATAAATATCAAATATACGAATATACGACCAAGCACGAATAAATAATAACATGAGTGCGAACAATAATTAAATAAATAATTCAATAAAGAAATAATAACAAGTCAATACAATGTAATAATCATTGAATAAAATAATATAAATAAGTAAATACACCATCAAAAATAATAAATGATCATATAATCATACATGATATTCGACAAATATATAAATAACAAGAAATAAATAATAATCAATCAATCAATCAATAAATGATAAATAATAAATAATAAATAAAGATAAACATTCATATCATTAAGATAAGTCAAATAATGTGAATATATATATAAATTAATGTAAAGTGTCTCAAAATACCGGAAATGGTCAAAAAACGTACGAAAATGGGCTAAAAATGGATTGTCGAGTCACGTAGGACGAGTCGAGCAATTGAGCAAGCTTGGAACTCGGTTAGTTGGGTCAGGTCACAAATGGGTGTGGACTAGTGGACATGGACATGGATATGGGCTAGTACATGCGAGCGCGAGCAACAAATAGACATGTGGACTCAAACATAGGTAAACTGGCACGACAAGCGTCACTAGTGCCCATCTCCAAAAAACTGTCACGGTGGGGAGCCAGGGGTCACCACTGTCCCCAACCAACAAAGGAGGTCAACCCGGAGGTGATGGTAGTGGTGATCGACAAAGTCTAGCCGATGACTGGCCGAAAAACCACCAGAAAGTGGGAAAATCGCCAGCGGGATAGGTGGAGTCACCGGCGACAATTCCAGGAGCAACGGTTAGTGGGGCTAGGCTCAATTTGTCCGCCATCGAGTGAGGAATGTGTCTGGGGTTATGGTCGATAGTGTCCGGCCAAAGACTGGCCAAAAAATGGCCATAAAGTGGAGAAAATGCCGCCAAAAGTGGCGATGTCGCCAACGACGATTGTCACCACGGCGGAGGTCAGGGCAGGACTCAAACTGAGGCTCTCGGGAGGAGGAAGCTATCAGAGTGGTCAACTCGACTGAAGGTGGCTCGCTGACGTCAGAAAAATGTCATCGCCAGTGGTGACTGCAACAACACTAGAAGTGGTGGAGCATCTTGGTCGATAGCCGACCACGAGGTGGTCACAATGGTAATGATTCGGTGGTCGGAGACGGGCCAAAGACTCGCCGGCGGCGACCCAAAGTGGTGGTGGCATTAAGGGTGGAAAAATTCAAAAAATACAGTAGAAAATCTCCTAAAAAGTGGGTCTAAGCTGGGATTGGCAGTGTACCGCCCATATCTTGCCATATGGCGAGATCTGGTAATCTAACAATTTGTGGGCCCGGTGGGGTCCACCTGGTAGTTGGAAAGTTCGTGTCGACGTCGACAAAAGTCAAAACTAACTTGAAGCCTAATAGTGACTCTATGGACAAAAATCAAGGTAAGAAAGTTAATTGGGCCTCAAATACCTAAACTCAATCGGATGAAAATTTGAGACTCAAATAAAATTAGGCCCATAAGGGCAATCCAATAATTTAAAATCCTTATAATACATGCAAAAGATACCCTGAAATAGCCCAAACAAATACTAAACATTTAAACGGCCTAGACCTAGGCCTAAAACCCTGAGCTAACACAAGCAAAAAAATCTTTATGCCTTGCATATATGTTGATAACTCATGCTCTGCTATAGCATAGCTAAAGCTATCATCTGTATATCAAGCATACCCAACTCCCATAACATGCTCATACAATCATTTAGGCCTCGTACTCATGGTTTGAAAGTTGAAGTAACTCAAAAGTGGCCTGAACTGGACAAGGCAACAAGTGGGTAAAACCCTAATCCAAATCTGGGGTTTTACACAGTTGACTGTGTGCAGCATGCGGCCAAGCGCGTGCATTCTTGGGGCGCGTGTTCCAGAAGAACACGCGGGCCATGTGCACTTTCATGCGCTGCGCAAGCTCGTGTATCCAGTGTTTTTTTAACTTTTTTCTAAAAAAATTTGACACCGAAAAATGCGTAACTATTTTTAGCGACAACTTTGTGATAAATTATTAAATATATTCAACCAAAATATTTAGTGGCCAAATTTTAGAGTCGTCTATTTTTTATACCAAAAACAGTAACTATTCGACGACAAATATTTAGATTTCGAATTTTCAATGACATTTTTGGGTGTTGTTTTAATTCAATGACTTTTCGATAGCAAATTTTTTATCACCATAATTTGGTAACAAAACGATGACAAAATTGTCACCGAAAATTTTGGTGGGCCTGAAAGCCCTTTTTCTAATAATGTAAAACATTTTTTAAAGATATTAAAAATAATTTTTGATCAATATTTCATTAAGTAACGGTTAAAACACCATGAATTTCAAATAAAAAAAAGGGTTTTGAGAAATTATACACATGATTAAAATCCGGATACGAGGAATTATTGAAATGGTTTGAAAACTTAAACAATGCTGGATTGGAAGAAAATACGTGATACACCTAATGGGTTATGTTGATATATACGATATTTAAAAGTGTAATTTATAATACTATGCGACCAGTAGGGGTGCTAATTGAGCGAGCGAGCCGAGCTCAACATGTGTTCGAACTCGGCTCGAATAGTTTGAAACTCGTTCGAACTCGACTCGAGATCGAACGAGTTTTGGACATACATGCTCGAGTTCGACTCGAATATCTTTTATGTGTTCGAGCTCGACTCGAGCGCGAATATACTTAAACTGTTTATTTTTGTGAGCTCGTTCGCCAGCTCGTTCGTGAACTCGAAACTAGCTCGATTAAAAGTCAAAAGTACCTCACTTAAAAAAGATGAGGCCAATGTGGTTTGAACCCACAACCTTGAAGTCATCCAGGTGAATACTTACCATCTCAACTATCTTGCTTCTTTGTTATTATATTTCATATATATATATATATATATATATATATATATATAATATAATATAAAGACTATATTATTATATTATTTTATCGAGTCGAGTTCGAGTCGAACTACGAGTCGAGTTCGAGTCGAGTTCGAGTTACAACCGAGTCAAGTCGAGTCGAACACAGCCTTGCTCAAGCTCGGCTCGTAAGATTCGAGTTCGAGTCGAGTTCGAGTCGAGCATTTAAATGTCGAGTTTCGAGTCGAGCCGAACGCTAAATGCTCACGAGCTGGCTCGCTCAATTAGCAACCCTAGCGACCAGTGATAACCCTTTCTTTTTCCCCTTGTGTCAATTGGAGAGGAGAAGGCCAAAGTTTCTATGAACATTACAACTGACAATAAGGTTCGTAAGAACATTGCCATGAAATTTCGTTAGTAATTAGAACATGAACATGTACTTGATATGGGAACACCCCGTGTGAAACGAAGAATGGCTTCCACTACTCGTAAGTTTTGGAACTTTGACTAGACCATAATTAGGGTTGTTAATTGAGTAAGCCAGCTCGTGAGCATTGAGTGTTCGGCTCGGCTTGACTCAACTCGAAACTCGATATTTAAATGCTCGAGCTCGAACTCGACTCGAACTCGAATCTTACGAGCCGAGCTTGAGCAAGGTCATGTTCGACTCGACTCGACTCGGTTATAATTCGAACTGGACTCGTAGCTCGACTCAAACCCGACTCGATAAAATAATATAATAATATAATTTTTATATTATATCTTATTTATTTATTTATTTTTATTTTTATATATATACAATATAATAACAAAGAAGTGAGATAATTGAGATGGTAAGTATTCAAGTTGATGTCCTCAAAGTTGTGGGTTCAATTCATATTGATAGCATTTTTTTAAATGAGGTACTTTTGACTTTTAATCGAGCCGGTTTCGAGCTTGAGTCGAGCTCGAACACTTAAAAGATATTCGAGTTGAACTCGAGCATGTATGTTTAAAACTCGTTCGATCTCGAGTTGAGTTCAAACGAGTTTCGAACTATTCGAGCCGAGATCGAACATAAGTTGAGCTCGGCTCGCTCGCTCGATTAGCACCCCTAACCATAATATCAATGAGCAAGCTTTTGAAGTAGTTGACACGATTCCATTCTTTATCGTCTTCCCTGCTGTACTCAAACGATTTAGCTTCAATTTCTATACCAACGCAAGAAGCAACATAAAAACTAAGTAATGATTCAAATCAAATAATAAAGAATGAATCTTCCTTATAACTAGTTTCTTCTCTAACTATGAATATAAACGCAAACTATATAAATGTTAATGAGTAAGGGGTTAAAAGCAAGCAATTGTAGGATTGTAGGGGTAAAAGCAAGCAATTAGTGGAGATAATGATCCTTGACGCCATTTCCTCGTCTGCTACTCCTTTTTTCTTTCTTTTTTTGTTTTATTTAGTCTGTGGCTGGCCAACGGCCATTGACTTCGAGTCTCCCTTTAGGTCTGTGGTGTTGTCTATTACAGCAAATCATAATGGCCGAATATGCCGAACATAACAAACGCCGTCTTCTTCAACGGGTCTTTTTCTGGGTAGAAGGAACGTGGAAACCGGTGAACTCAAATAAATTGCCTTGTATTGTTGCTTCTCTTTATCACTCGATCTTCATATATTAACATGGCAGCATTCCAGAATTCTGGACTCCAAGTTGGAGTGGAGCTTGTTATATTGCACAAATGAGAGGAAAATATATGGGTGTGAGTTGTCTCGAGGGAAGAAGAGGACAAACGTGTGTCGTTTATGACAAGCACAAGCACGCCAGACTTGACGAGTGATAAAAGCTTAAACAGTTTTCACGAGGCCAAATGCACAAAAAAATGTTAGCCACAGCTCCGCCTGTACATATGGAAGCCCAATATTGATAGTTCAGTTTGTACACGTATAGTGACGCTAACAATGCTTAAAGTTTTGATGGCTTTGGGTGGTGACAACTTGACTCGGACTCAAAAGATCCAAAATCTAGTAATTTGTTTTGTACCATTTAAATTCTGCTCCTCTCGTTGTACAGGTATCATATCTCGGATTTTATACAGGTATCGTATCTCTAGATTTTATGTGTATATATATATATAAAAGTACTCTAATAACGCATTTAATTTGGGCCACTCAAATTCGATCAAACTACCCATACCACCCTCCCACCCCTATGTCCACCAGCCCATCCGACCCCTGTGTCCACCAACCCATCCGCCAACCGCCCACCCGCGACTGACCCACCTGTCCAACCACTCCCCGTGTAAAACCTACTGATTCGAGTCAGGGTTTTATATTCAGAACCGGTCGGTTCGACCGTTATTTTCGAGTCGAGTCAGTTTCAGAACACGTGTACTGAGCCGACGCCGGTCTCGTGTATGAGCCATGAGGGTCATGTGTACCCAAGTATATGATGATAACGTCATGAACACAGTAGAAAAGAATGAGTTATCAGAATATATGAGAGTATGCAGTTCATTTTTTTTATTATGATATATAATGGATCGTAGAATTAGTTTTAGGCCGTTTACCGCGTTAGGATGCGTTACGGGCATTTTGGGTGGGTTGATAGTTCTAGAGCATATCATTATGATTTTTTGGTGTTGTTTGATTTTATGGGATTTTTCCCAAATTTTTTTGGAATTTTTTACGACTTAAATATTATTTTTGACTCGAGTCGGAGACGAGTCAAGTAATATTTACGACTTTGCCACCACACACCCCCGCGCCCTTCTTTTCTTCCCCAAACCCTTGCCCGACGCAGCCCTTGTGCGCGTGCGCTGCCGCGCCGCCCGGCTGCCGATCGTCGCCGCCTAGCCCCGCGATGACGTCGCCGTGCTGCCCCGACCAAGTCCGGCCCCCATCGGGCCGCCGCGACGCGAGGAAGCCACGCCGCGACGCCGCGCCCGCGTTGCGCTTCCGTCGCCGATTCCGCCGCCGGCGACCGGCGCCGCCGCGATCGGTCGGTCGCCTCAGCACCCTCAGCCCTCCAGCGACCTTCCCCGACCGGAACGGAGGCCATCGCCGCCGTGGCCGGCCGGATCTAGCCACCATCACCGCCGGCTCGGTTTTATGCATTTTCCGGCGAGCCGCCACCTCTGTTGGCCGCGTCGACCTCGTAGATGAGTCGGGCTCGCCGAGCCGGTTCCAAGGGTACCCAACACGACCACTTTCCGGCCAGTAGACGCCGCCGGCGACTGTCGCCGGAAAACCGCCGGAAGCTGCCGGAAAACCGCCGAAAACCGTCGAAAAACTGGAATTTCTGGAATTCGCCGGAATTCACCGGATCTTCCGCGGGGCTCACCCAGTCGAGCCCGATCGAGCTTCGGACGCCGATGAGCGCCGAATTTGAGCTCCGAGACACGCGACGGAACCCTAGCCGTCGCCGATTGCCGACTACGTGAGGTATAATTACCTCCGATTGAGTTATTTAAAATTGATTATGATTGTTAGCATAGCATGCTAGAATTAACTAGTTGTCATGATGAATGTCATACTATGAATGAAGTAAAGATGTGCATGATGAGATTAAGTAAGTGATCTAATGAGATGAAGTATAAGCATGCTAATTGAGCACGATGTAACTTAGGAAACACGATAAATTGGAATGAATAGGATGATAGAATTATTTTCACTTTTATGATTATTGATTATTGATCGATTATTTGAGGGATGATTATTATGTCGTGTGATATTCATTGATTTTGATGCATCATGTAGTTAGTGGGCGTTAGTATTTAGTTTTGATGTGTAGGTACAGAGTAGGAGCTCGCCGCCTAGGCGCGATGACACGCTTGGAGCTTCTACCAGGTCCGTTTAGGACTCGACTCTGTTTTACGTCTTTCTATTGTATGTTTATCTTATCATTTGCAGGACGGGTTAAGTGGCGTTTTATTGGATCCCACTTAACTCGGGCCATCTAGCCGAACAGATTTCCGGATTAATAACCCCTCGAGGATGAGATCCCTCGAGGATGATTTCGAAAACAAGATCCACCACAAGTTGCCTTCGGGCCTATTATATAAATCCCTACCCAGCCCTATATATATGTAGTTTTCGCGTTTTCAGTGAGACGAGAGATGGAGAAACCGACTGCACGTACCATGAGCGGATGCCGTGACAGTCAAAGCGGGCTCTGGATTAGTGCCAGCGGACTGTTCCATTCCCGAGGGATCCTGACAACTCCGCGTTTGAGTTCCTCACACCCGGAGAACGTGGAGGTTAACGGGTACTGTTTAGTACAGCGCATGTCCGGACTTGTGGTTCAAAGGGTACTAAAGGCGACTGCCTGAGAGTACTCGGCCTTCGTGCTCAAGGCCAGGAGAAATATGGAGGTAAGGAGAGGGCTTAGGATAAAGTTTCACGTGAAGTACTGAAAAAGAAGTGCCGAGAGCGGCACAGTACCAGCAGCAGATCAGTAAGTTCGGGATGCTACCGGGTCTGCAACCAGTGGCTCCTCAGTAGTGCCCTTCAGAGTGTTCACGTGGAGTATATGATGTTTTCTTTCATATGAGAGTTTGCTCTCATAGCCAGCTTGTTATAGTTATTTTATTTTCCGGACCAGTAACACTTGTTACTGACGTGTTTTTATACTATATGTAGGTAATAATCCACGAGTTAGAGGAGCCAGCTTTGATGGAGGAGCAATGATGTCACTTGCACACATGTCAGTCGATAGAGTGGTCAATATTTTATTTATGATCCTATTATATTGTGAATGATGTGAAATACTAAGACATGATAGGTTATGATTAAATAAAATGATAGGATGTTATGACATGATGATAAGAGGTGAGATGCGATCAGAGTGCGCAGTAGAAATGTGGCCCAAGTTCTATAATGAATATACAATATATTAGATTATGTAAATGAAATTGTTGATATATGCATATATATTGGTATATATTGTTTTGACAGCGCGGACCCTAATTGCACTTTTTAGGGGAGACTTTGTCTCTTTTATTTTAGAATTTTTATTGAGTTTAATCGTAATTGTATTGGTGTGTGCTTGAATTGCATGTCATTCATGTAGTACCTACGTTAGGGTTTGTGCATTCATCAATGCATTGCGAGTTGTATTTGATAAATAGGCATAAA